>WYDF02104659.1:0-10537 GCA_009867245.2 Adranes taylori
ATCAAAATTATACTCAAGTTAATTTATCTGAATTATTCCCAAAAATATTAATGCTAAGTACCGCGCTACATTAGACGCATGCATAATAAAATATTTAATAACTTTATGATCACACTTTAATTAGACATGACTTTATTTTTTATTTAATTACTAATCTAATATTATTTTATTCCGGATTATTATTTCGCTACTTTGTTCGACATTATAACTTTTGGCAGACGCCCAAAATTACTCTTGCTTCCCGATATGGGTGAACTGTGTTTATACATCTCAGGTCCCCTTCCAAAATACGATATGCATATTTTTCACCATGATTAATTTGTATCTCAATAGCGAATTGTAAAATATTTCCTATAAGACCTGTGTGACATCATCGGTCAATGGACTTTGTTCCCATGCATAGCATCTTTGAACAATTGATTTGTTTAAGATGTAATTTATTAGAATAGGGTATAAACAATAACTAATATTTATCTTCGTACTTTGATCATAAAAGAGATCTTCGTAAGTTATCCGATGACTGTCCCCTTATCTAAAATGTTATTTACAATGGTAAACATTTTATGGCGTCTAATTATTTTAACGTATTCACCTTATTTGTGAGTAATTAATGCCGAATCATTTTACATCAACCTAAACAGGAACGTGGTCAAATCTGCACGTTGAAATATCCACAGAATATATTTTGATATTATAATGCAATAAGTATTTCAATTTTCTCATATAAGCAAACAAAAATGTTAATACCAAACCTCTTACATGCTAGGTAGAAAACTAAATCGCTTACCGTTCTATCGCCGGGATGCTTTACTTTACATTTCAGAAGCGCCGATTGTCCTACTACAGCTGTGACATTTCTGTTACCCACATCATCAAAGTAGGGTTTTTCAATAGACATCGCGCCTCTTGCATTACTTTCTATTAGACCACTTCCGGAAGCACCACTCGATTTTCCGCTTGATTCGGAAAATCGTACACTTTTCGATGTATCTGATGCACCAACTAATGTTTCAGATGCTGAAATAAAGATATTTAAAATATCATTTAAAAATATTATCTATTTGTCAGACAAGGGTTTCATAAATATAAGTAAATGATGTAAAGTTTATTTATAGCAAATTTGTAACAGAAAATGTTTAAATTATTAGTATATTAATTCGCTGGTTATGGCTTTACCAGGTGTTTAAGTAGTTTCTAGTTGACTTTGTAATGAAGAACTTTTAGGCTTAAGTCGAATAATTGGAAACAGATTTTTTATACTTGACCCAAATTGTGATGTAATCCCCCTATCAAAAAAATAAAGAAACCAAATGATGAATGAAAAATCTGGTATCAATGTTATTTACATAAATCATGTTTCCACTGAATTTAGTTTCAAATTAAGACATACAATTTATGGTGTGTTCACGCGATAACTTGTGTCTATGCCGATACAAATTTTGGCGTGTTTACGACATAAGTTGTAGACATGCCATAAATTGTAGACATACGACTGTTCTTTCTATTTACTTTTCAAATTTGAGGTAGATGGAAATATGTCTGGCGCATTCTGTGGGTGTGCAGGTGCATTTATTTGCTCTCAATAATAATTCAGATATTTGTCTACAAATACCTCAAACTTTGTTTAGAATAAGTTTTATCATTTGGCGGTGCCTTATACTACTTGAAATGTGCGAATTTAAATCAACTAGAGCAAGACCCAAAACTAACTAGAACAAGACCCAAAATGCGTCTGAGGAATGCTAGCTTGAGTGGCTTATTTTGTGCGAATTTTCTGGGAAGGAGCTGCTTCTGTCATGTCGCCGAAACCGGTGGCATTCGACGGCGTCGGCTGCTAAAAAGGTGTGGTTTGAAGAAACTTCTGCTACAAAAGTTAAAGCAGGTCCAAATTTCGTCCACTAGAAAAATTTCTTTGATTTGTTAAAATTTCTAAGGATCAAAGTGTACTATTTTGTTGGCGAGATCGTAAGTGGTGGAAGATGTAAACGGTGGTAGGAGCAGCCCTACTCTACCAAAAGTTTAGAAGCATGTGCTAAAATGTGTTAAACTTTTAGCCAATAAAATTTTTTGAAAATACCAAAATGGTGCAATGCTTAACAACTTATTTAAAAACGAGTAGTGTTATGCTTACTCGTTAATGCTTAAAATGATAACAAAAAATCGCCTACGCGAAAGAAATATCCCGATGCAAAAATATATTCTCTACCTGTGTGAATCATGCACCTATACATGTATCCATAAGAGCCGTCCGCTGTATCTTGTATAGCAAGCGGTACGAGGTATTGTTGGTAATGTCTATAGGATTATTTTTTTCTCACATCGGCAGTTCTTGTACTTTCTTGGCGGGATTTTGTTTTCTTTTAAGCGTACTAAATCGTTAACTAATTGAATTACTGATAATCCCGTATCATGATAAAGCACAGTTTTATCTTTCATATACTACATAGGTATGTAATACCTATAGGTAAATGAAAGATATAAGATTCATGTTTTGACAATTTTTTCCTGCAATGCGTTAAAACATATATCAAAGAGAGGACCATAGGAAACAATTTATCTTATAAAGTTTTTTTAAAAAAATTTTTAGGCTTAAGTCGAATAATTGGAAACAGATTTTTTATACTTGACCCAAATTGTGATGTAATCCCCCTATCAAAAAAATAAAGAAACCAAATGATGAATGAAAAATCTGGTATCAATGTTATTTACATAAATCATGTTTCCACTGAATTTAGTTTCAAATTAAGACATACAATTTATGGTGTGTTCACGCGATAACTTGTGTCTATGCCGATACAAATTTTGGCGTGTTTACGACATAAGTTGTAGACATGCCATAAATTGTAGACATACGACTGTTCTTTCTATTTACTTTTCAAATTTGAGGTAGATGGAAATATGTCTGGCGCATTCTGTGGGTGTGCAGGTGCATTTATTTGCTCTCAATAATAATTCAGATATTTGTCTACAAATACCTCAAACTTTGTTTAGAATAAGTTTTATCATTTGGCGGTGCCTTATACTACTTGAAATGTGCGAATTTAAATCAACTAGAGCAAGACCCAAAACTAACTAGAACAAGACCCAAAATGCGTCTGAGGAATGCTAGCTTGAGTGGCTTATTTTGTGCGAATTTTCTGGGAAGGAGCTGCTTCTGTCATGTCGCCGAAACCGGTGGCATTCGACGGCGTCGGCTGCTAAAAAGGTGTGGTTTGAAGAAACTTCTGCTACAAAAGTTAAAGCAGGTCCAAATTTCGTCCACTAGAAAAATTTCTTTGATTTGTTAAAATTTCTAAGGATCAAAGTGTACTATTTTGTTGGCGAGATCGTAAGTGGTGGAAGATGTAAACGGTGGTAGGAGCAGCCCTACTCTACCAAAAGTTTAGAAGCATGTGCTAAAATGTGTTAAACTTTTAGCCAATAAAATTTTTTGAAAATACCAAAATGGTGCAATGCTTAACAACTTATTTAAAAACGAGTAGTGTTATGCTTACTCGTTAATGCTTAAAATGATAACAAAAAATCGCCTACGCGAAAGAAATATCCCGATGCAAAAATATATTCTCTACCTGTGTGAATCATGCACCTATACATGTATCCATAAGAGCCGTCCGCTGTATCTTGTATAGCAAGCGGTACGAGGTATTGTTGGTAATGTCTATAGGATTATTTTTTTCTCACATCGGCAGTTCTTGTACTTTCTTGGCGGGATTTTGTTTTCTTTTAAGCGTACTAAATCGTTAACTAATTGAATTACTGATAATCCCGTATCATGATAAAGCACAGTTTTATCTTTCATATACTACATAGGTATGTAATACCTATAGGTAAATGAAAGATATAAGATTCATGTTTTGACAATTTTTTCCTGCAATGCGTTAAAACATATATCAAAGAGAGGACCATAGGAAACAATTTATCTTATAAAATTTTTCTAAAAAAAAATTTTCTTCTAAAAATTAAAATGTCTATTTTACCTTGTAATATGCGCCGAATAAAAAATTCCCATGTTGCTAAATTGTATAAGAAGTAGTATCGCCACGTTTGAAGTTGAACAAACTTTTTAAAATATCTCAAGAACTATAACAGAGAAGGACATTCCAATAAGCTTCATGCTATCATCTATATATAGCCCCTTCAATTATGTTTGAAACGCTTTTTTCTAAACTCACAATTTAACAAATATGATTTTTGTTTTGCAAACTTTGCGGTCGATTTTCTCAGAAACAGGATTTTAATTAAATTCTTTGCGTCGAAAGCTTCTTTAATACCTAAGCAATGAAGCGAGTTTAAAAAAGTAGCGTACTACATCACCGTTGTAATTTGACCTTGAAAAGAACGATACTACCCTAAATATCTCGGTTCCTGTGAAAGTTGAAAAAAAATGAACATTAGGGAACGTCTGTAGGTCTAAACGACCTAAATTCTGCCAGTGCGAGCAACTGACTATACTTGACCGATTTTGAGGAATAAATTTTTTTTTCAAAAACTTTTTAGTAGCACTGTATTTTTTTTTTTAACTTTTGGTAGCCCTTGTAATTCTATTTAAAGCGATACCGCACATGATCGGCCTAACTCCTTCGCTTTTACAATTGAATAAATGTTGTTATCAGTGCACATTATAATTTTGATAGGGGCTCAATAATTTTGATTTCCCAATAAAATGATTATTTTATTGGGAAATTCAATTTTAAAATTAAAAGACTGAAATTTCGCCCGAATATAGTATATTGAATTCGCGTCGAATGAGAGTAGTGACATCTCTTCAAGTGGTATAGAGCGCGACGTTGCCACCTTTAAAATTTTACAAACTTTTTGATATATATCAGGAACTATAAAAGATAGGACACTTCAATAAACTTTATTATATAGGCCACAAAAAGCTAGTTCAATTTAATCTGAAAATATTTTTTGTAAAATAACTTATATACAGACTGGTTTTTGTTTTGTAAACTCTGCACTCGATTTACTTGAGACCGGCTATTCTAGTACGAAGAAAAAGTGACTCAACAGCAACAGTTGGGAAAAATTAAGCCAACAGCAGCAGGAGACCACGCCAAACCGGTCCGCGCAGCGGTCCACGACGTAGGCGACGTAGGGGAAAATGTGAGTCAAGAGCGGCCATAAGCCGCAGCAAAAAGGACAGCCAAGTTGTCCGTCCGCGCGGTTGGCAAATATGGGGACCGGGGTACGCGATTTATAGGTTAGAGTAATATAGTTAAGTTTACCCTAGTTATTGTGCTAATTGAATTTAATAAGCGACTTAAATGGTGACAAAAGGTAAAATGTAAAAATTAAAAAGTTCAACTCTTGTTTGATGCAAGATGTTACAAAAGGTAGGACTTCTCCCAGTATGTGAAAGATGGATTGGCGTTCGCGTCCAAGAATTTGTTTCTATTTCTTATGTTGCGGTCAGTCTATAGGATCAAAGTATCACCAGGAAATTTCATAAGATCTACAGAAAAAATACGGCAGCTCCAAACCCGTATAATATATTTCTACTTTTCATAAAGTTTGCACCACAGCTCTGTGAGTTTAATCTTTGACAATACTCTCATCAAATCTACGTTTTCAGGCGCAGCAACAAATACATTCCTTTTCAAACTTTCAGACGCAATACACACTTATCAACAGTTTTCCAGATGGCAGTTTACTTACTGCTTAATATGAAAATTCCAACACCTGTAACAGTTGCAGCCTCATTAACTGAAAAACTAGCATGGCTGGAGTGCCTGTTATAATACAAAAATACTTTGTGTTCCATTAAATTGCTTTTTCATGAGTAATTCACTTTCTTTTCGGCATTTATCTTACTAAACCTGATTTATGAAAATCTATCCTACTGGCTTTCATTCCATTTGAGCCGTTGCATAATTATTGCCCCTTTATAAAAACAAATTTTATTCAACAAAAACAAAATAACAACATCTAACACACACATCTTTAAATGATTATTCCGAAGCATATTCATCATCTACTTCAATTACTGTTTCCCATTCACTTGGTAGCCAGTCCATTGCACGGGTGAAATATTAGCTGTTCTTAGAGAAAATCCGCTTTTTGGTGGTGGTCACCAAGCCATCCTAGTCATCGCAAACTTTATTCGGGAGCCAATTTTTCAGCAATTAATTGACGTGATTGTCTGTGGGCGCTTCTGTAGGAGAGCATGGTGGATGCGCAACAGGTCCCTGTCCTTATTGGCGATAGTATCGACGACACGATGCTCAAGAGATGGACGCGGATTATCTTGCTAGAACGTGTTCTTTTGGCGCAGCCTTTTTGTCTCGTTTGTACCGATCATATTGCAATCAAATTGAGAGAGAAAGACGTTATAGTTAATAAATATTTGTCGCTTACCATTTTTATCCAAAATCCGCCACTGTTGAAGCTAGATCGTCGTCGTCAGTCCGTCAATTACAGATCCTGTTTGAAATAATTTTCCAGTAGATGATTCCGCTTCTACCCCACCAACCACACCACAATGCCTTCTTACAGAGAACTCCTTTCGGTATTCCTTTAGGTAAAACACCTGGTGAAACGCAAACCGTCTTTATTTTGACGTATTTTAAGACGATCCAGGATTCATCCCCAGTGAGGACATTCCTCAGACACGGAGTTTGCTTGTTTATCTACAGCAAATCGATAAAACTTCGGGTCGGCTCTGATGCTCTCGTAGGACCGTTAATGTTATCGTAGAGACCCATCCAGCCATTTTCCAAACATCTCGTTCTCTTTAACGGCTTACAATAGTGTCTGATCGTCCAGATTTAATTGTCAATCTTTTTTCTTCATCTGTGATGTTTTTGTAGCTCGATTTAAATTTATTGGATCATCTTCTTTTCCTGATTCCTCCGTCGCCAAAAAGTTTGTTCAGATTGCGAAATGACTATACTGCATTCCAACCTTTCTCGAAGTGGTAGACTATAATATGGCGAATTTTAAATAAGATTTTTGATACTCATTTTCAATAAATTAAGAGAGGGAATTATTTTTATGAAAAAAGAAAATAAAAAAAACGAAAAGTTTTAAAGAAAACAAAAGTCGCAAAAAATATCGGCAATAATTATGTATCTAGTCAGCAAGGCTACGCTCTATACTGTAGTATGGCCCAAAGTACCGTTTAAACTTGCTGTCTGTCACATTAATTTAGGAGTTTTATTTGACCACGTTTCATTATTTCGTCGACTATATATGATCAACCCAATTTATTTAAATTCGTACATGCATTTTAAAACATTGATCTATTTTGTAATTTCAGTCGAAATATATATCCTTAAAAGTTGCTGCCAATAAGCATTTAACAGTTAAGAAATTCCTAATTGAGAAAGTTACGACTAAATATAGTTTCCAGGAGAAATTATATGAAAATAGTTTCAAATTTAACTGATGATGCGTAATATCATAGGAGTAGTTGAAAGTTACATCAACTTTTTGAGAGATAACATTTATTGCTGTGTTAATGTGTCCATTTTTGCACGAGTGAACATAACATATAAAATCGTCACGATTGGCTGGAGTTTCTCTTACAACTCATTCTGCAGTTAATTTTACAGTTCAGAGATTTCCTCTATGTTATTTCCTCTCCTATGCTGTTAACAGATTTGTATCAATTTACATATTTCGATATTTCTAGATTAAATCACATTTCAGAGTAACTTATTGAGTTCAACTTTAATTTAAAAATAATTAATTTTTGAACTGAAAGATTCAATTAAATAAGGATATATGCTTATTATGTAATATATAACGATTTTAACACTGCAAAGGAAATTTTACATTAAAGAAATAAAAATACATATATAATGCTATCCTAATTTCGTCTCAAGTATGAAAATTGTAATTATTTTGTATGACGACGTGTAACGCGCACCTCAAATGCGCAGCCTCATAACCTGGCTTTTCTAGATGCGCCCGCGTACAACGCACACTAGAAACATAAACACATTTAGTACCTACCTATGTGTCAATAAACGTGGTTGTCTCTTGAAATAATATAATTTAAATGTTAACCGGTCTATACGCAAATGGTTCCTACCAAGCGAATGAAATATGACGCGAGATTTAAGTGTAAAGTGATTAAATTTCCAAAAGACAATGGCAATTGAGATAGGAAGTTTAGTTGATTAGTATTTAGGTACCTATGTTAGGTACCTATCTATTCATTATGTACTGGGAATCCTATTAATATTTTACACTAGTATCATTCTAATCTTCGAACTTACCCTCCAGTACATTTTATGGACGGCGTATAACGCGCAACAAACAAATTTGACAAAATTGTCAATGTTAAAAGTGCGCGTTATACGCCGGCATACACGGTATGTCTTTCATTGATTATAAAATAAGAGAATCTATTTTTCACTCTTCCCCCTCCGCCTACCTCTTTTTATAACTTTTGCTTTTGGATTTATTTCAAACCTAATTCTTCTGATAATTTCTAAACCCTTCCCCTCTGTTCCCAACTTTACCGTCCAGACACCCAACCCCCCTCGAACTTCTTTTCATTCTAACTTCATTCAATCCCTTCACACCCATTTATACAATGATTCCATTGTTCTTCTTTCTTTCCTCATATACTACACATTCTTTCCTACTCTTCCATCCCATACTTATTTCCACCCTCCTCCTTGAATGTTGCTATCAGACTTTTTTCTTCCATGCATAATCCTGATGCTAAATACGTAGTCATTCCCTCATCATCCCTAATCCACATGTACCTACAGTTGCACCTACTTTAATTTATTCTTCCATATCTCTCTTATCTATTCACATTTTTGTTACATTTAATCCATTCATTCATAATTCCATCACTTCCCCCATTCTACAATCCCTCTATATATACTTCCTTAACCAACATTCGCCCATCACTCTTTCATACCTTCTCCTCAAACTTCGCACTTCTTTCCATTCCGCTTACCCAGCATTTATATTTTCCAGTGTTCTTCATGACTATCTCATTCTTAGTATTCCTGTCCAATCCCAGCATTTTCTATCTTCCTTCCACCGCACATACCTCTGCTCCATACATGATTATACTATTCAAATATACTTCCGTAATCTTCAACCTCATTCTCACTAAGTTGCCAAACTTTCGCCCCACACCATCCTCATTCTCTATGTAAGTCCCTTGTCCTCGTCGTGACTATTTCAACATATTCTTTATATGACCCATTCTGCAGCAATATGAACCCTAATTATTTCTATGACTTTATCCTTTCAATTCTTTGGCCCCTATTTCGAGTACAACCTATCTACTCTCTCTCTCCGTCCTTTCTTACAGACCATCCCTTTTTCCACATTCATTTCCATTCCATTTCTATTCATATATTCCTTCACTCTTCAAATCATTTCTTTCGTCTCTTCCTTATTGCCCACCATACATACGATATCAACCGCATAGGTAAGAGACCATAACGTTACACATCTAATCTTCACCCCATCCGCTTGTCCCCTCTCTAACATCTCATCAAAATTTTCAAGTATATCTTAAACAGGCAAGCGCTTAGTGGGCATTCCTGCCTAGCTCCCCTTTTGGACTCTAATCATTTCGATGTCATTTCATTCACTCTCGCCCTTACTTTCGTATCTTCATACAATCCCTTTATCATTCCTACCATTGATCCTGAAATACCTACTTTCTCTCCAATAATATTCCTACAAATATCAGGTCTACAAATAGGCTGCACAACATTCTTCTATTCGCAATCTCTCTTCTCATAACATAGTTAATTGTTACCATGCTGTCCGCCTAAACACCTCTTTCCTTCCGCATTCACCACTTTATTATTTTAGTTCCTCTCCACATACACTTTCTCAAGCATCTTACCCTCCTCACCAATACGCACATTGCAATCCCCATAAACACCATCATGTCCCATAACTCCCCATTCAAAATTACCCTTACTCACCTTTCTCTCATCTTCTCTCTACTACTTATACACATACACAATCAAAAACCTAATCCTCCGTCCTGCCGCCTTAATCATCCTTCCATTCGCACCAGTCTAATTACATTTTTTCTCATTTACCCCCTTCCTAACACCATCAGTTATTATCCCTCAAAAAGCCCAACCCCTTTCATTCACTCTTGTAACCTCCTGTACATTCCAGTTCAAAAAAATCACTTGACAACCCCTATTTCACCTCCTTCCGCCCACTAAACTCTACCCACGTCTCGAGCAAACCAATAACGTCAATCGAACTTATATGTTCATTGAACTCCCTTATTTTGTTCTTCAACCCGGCTACTTTCTAACACCTACCTTATCCGTTCTTTGTCCCTTAACCCTCCTTCCATAGCATTCACTTCTCGCTGTTCGTAGTCTCCATTTTTCAATTTCATTTTATCTTCCTTTTCTCCATCGTATATCTCCATATCACCACCCTTATTCTTCCTTGTTTCTTCATATATCCCACTCCTCTTCTTCCACTCATTGCTATCTTTTCTCCAACACATAGTACTCTTTTCTCTCATATTTAACCAACTTCTTAACACTTTCGCCCATATTTTATTTTCATATAATGCCTGAACACAATC
>WYDF02104670.1:0-10537 GCA_009867245.2 Adranes taylori
TTTCTACCTTTGTGGTCTCTCATATATGATTCGCAATTTTCGATGATTGCTTGCTTAATTAAACAACTATTATAATCTGCTATTGTTATTTCAAATTATTCAAGAAAAATGTGTGGCTTAATTAAATTAAGAAATTTTGTGTATATCCGACGAAGTTTGATTATAATTTGATTTGTAAATTTAGTAGAAACATGGAAAGTAGAAAATGATCTACATTCACATTATTCGCGGTATGAACTTGTTTTAGTTACTTATTAAAATTTATAACCTGTTCAGAATATCATAAACAAATATTATATAATCATTTTGCTACGTGTTTTTTTTTCATCCGAGCTCAATATGATTATGAGTAAAATTGAAATTACTTCTTTTTAAACAAATAAATTTTGAAGATTTAAATTGTTTAACAAAACATTTGAAATGTCTACTTTTTATAGTTCCATTATTCATTCAATAATTTGTTTTTGCTAATTAGATCAGAAAATTAAAGATTCGATGTGCTTACGTCATTACAGCAAAATCGCGAAATACTATTTCATAAGTACCTAATGCATTAGTTCTGCATTATACAATTTTATAAATAGACAGATGAGGAAATACTTTTTACAAATTATCATGTATTAATGAAAATCTCTAGCATATTTTGAATAAATGTGTCAATCATGTAAAATTACTTTAATTTAAGATTTACGAATACCTCTTAAAGAATTTATTTTTACTTAGTTATAAATTTTCTGCTTTAAAAGAAAATATTTGGTTTACCAGGACCGTCGCGTGTATTTGAGTCGCCCTTACACAAACTTGACCGTCTCCTCCCCTCCACCAGCATAACGCTAAATTTTATTTTATTTAAAAGAGCCGTACAATAAAGATTTTTGTTATTCCAGGTTGAAGGTGATGACAAATTTTACAGCCTTCTTTAATAATATCTCCAATTTCCAAATTTTCACAAATACAACGAGGAGTGGAGTTTTTGTTAGGGTAGAAATCCCACACTGTTGGATGTATGAGCATCCTTCGCCTTTTGAAGATTTCTCCACTTCCTACATAAAACAAAAAAAAAAGATTCTTGTCGTTCGTATGCTTTCTTCTTACGTCCATTAGTTGTAGTATTTCTAAAGTTACCCATGCGTGTTTTTTAACGTGCTGGATATAACCTATCGTATTTGTTTGAAAGTCTTCTGGCGTAGTTTTATTATCATTCCAGCCTTCTTCAATATTTTCAATGCAGAACTTCTCTCGTATCTACATGGGTTTCGGGATCTGCAATTTTCCTAATATCCATCCTTTTGATATTCGGATTTTTTTTCATTCGTAAAATGCAGGATAGACGCGAGGCAGATTGGATGTAATAGGGTTGTTAAAAACATGGGCCAAAGGGGACGATATAGAAAAAAATCGTATGACATTACCGGAGGGATATGTATGGAAATGGTAGAACGCGACGAGGACACACATGAGGGCAAGTGGAAGAAAATTGACAGGAGTAAAAGAAGGAATAGAAAAAATAGAATGTGAATTAGATGAGAGAGATGGTACAGCAGTAACAATGATAGAAATAGGGGAAATAATATGATTAAATAGTATACGAAAAAGAAAGGTGTAGTGAGATTATGAAATGCATAAGTAAGATAGTGAAAAAAAGGATGAAAAAGTGGAGATGGTAGTCATAATAGGAGACTTCAATGCCATGATAGGCGAAAGTTGCAGTTCGTATTTTGGAGAGTGTGTAAAGAAAAAATCAAAATGAAAATGTAAATGTTTTAATAGAGTTATTTTAATAACTTAATGATAACAATTAGATGAGTTAGTCCAATTTCAGATACCTGTTGATGATATATGTAATCAGATATAGCTTTAAAAGTCAGGTTGTAGCAGATACCACAGGAGACGAGGCCTGGGTGTTCGAGTACGACCCCGAGATAAAGAAGCAAAGTGCCGCCTGCCGCACGTCAGCGTCCCCTCACCCCAAAAAGGCCATAATGAGTAAATGGTCAAGACCATGCTCATTGAATTTTTCGCCATGCTCATTGTATTCAGATATTCAAACGCAGGGTTCAACGTATCCGGCCCGACATCGTGAAGGATTGGAAACTTCACCATGACAATGCACCAGCGTACATATTCTTTGTTGTGATCAGCTACCTGGCCAATGCAGGTGTGCCAACAGTTCCCTAGCCTCCCTACAGTTCTGATGTGGCTCTCCCAGACTTCTTTTTGTTTCCGCGCATGAAAGGTCAACATTTCGGGACGGTCGACAACATCAAAGAGACTCGCGCCAAGGCTTTATAGAACATTCCGGAGAAGGACTACCGTGATGTCTTCGATGCCTGTAAATCTCGCTGCTGGCGATGTATCAACGAATAATTTTTATGGTCTGATCCATAATTTTTTTTCTCGAGTCACTGACATTATCTTCCGGACAAACCCTGTAATGCGAACTGGATCATACTTTCCGGTATTAGTTTTTTAAAAGAAAGATATTTTATTGGCTAAAGGTTTAAAATAATAACTTTCATAAACTATTATATTTTTAAAAGCACAGGAATTAATATAGTTTAAAATCACCTATATAGTAAGCATGCTATACGTGTATATTTTAAGAATTATACTAATCTACCTGGACTAATTAAATAATTAAAATTTGAATAAAAAATATGTGCAATTAAGTTCTATTTCACATTCAGCAACAAAAAATCGCCGCATTCATTTTGTAAAAACAATTTACACATAATTTATGTACGATGCCGTTTATAACTTATTGTTCTCAGCATTTTGGTATTTTATTTATATTTTTAACATCGCAAGGTAAAACCCATCATAAAAGAAGAAGGTTAACATTCGTACTAACTGATTATCCATACATAATTTTAAATCTGCTTAAAGAAATGGATTATTTTGATATATTTTTCCATATGCGGTAGATACGGGGTATGATAAAAAAATATGCGGAATTTTTAAATTTAACAGGTTGTAGAAGTCCAAATATCAAATTTTTGTTGTTGTTCTATTAGTAGATATATTCCCAAACGTATGTTTCCAACTGCGGCCATGTTGATAATTTTGTTTATTCTGTCAATAAGGTTACTTGTGTTTTGCTGTCACGGCTATTTTTCACTTATGAAAAAATGGAACAAAGAATTTGGGTTAAGAATAAAATAAAGTGTTCCCAGTGATGGACATGTTAAATGTTGCTTTTGCTAATTCGTCTATGAATAAAACAAGTCCTTATAAGTGGTACAAACGTTTCCAAGAGGGCCACGAACTTGTTGAGGATGACGAGCGTCCTGAGCATCCTCGCACATCAATACATCCTCGATGATAACATGAAATGATGGTGAAAATAGTTATGGAGAACCGCTGAATCACTATCAAAGAATTTGTTGAAGATATTGGCATTTCATTTGGCTCATGTCAAGCTATTATTTCAGATGTTTTGGTTATGAGACAAGTGGCTGCAAAATTTGTACCCAAACTTGTTATCGGTCACAGATCGCCGGTTGCCAAAAACAAATAAAGAATTTTTTTATATTGGAAATTTGATAATTTCTTGTTTTATAAATCCACAATTGAGTAAAACAATTCATAATAACCATTAGCTAATTAATTCCTAAAAAGAATATCTGTATGGAACATTATTTCAATTAAAAAACTAGGTAAATTAATAAGTTAATAATCAGTTTAATAAATGATGTAATATAATTTATACGGTGTTTAATAAGAAAATTTTAGCAAACATCGGGTGATGTCAAAGCGTATATACATAAGTATAAGCAGAAACAATGGTCATCC
Source organism: Adranes taylori (assembly GCA_009867245.2). Classification (NCBI taxonomy): domain Eukaryota; kingdom Metazoa; phylum Arthropoda; class Insecta; order Coleoptera; family Staphylinidae; genus Adranes; species Adranes taylori. The sequence continues at coordinate 3,793 of WYDF02104670.1, forward strand.
AGTACGCAACATATAACATCCTACCCGTTTTTCTCGCAAAAAAGGTCATTAACGTCTCAGATACTCATAGTAGTTTATGATACTTCCGTACACGTGCGTACATTTAGGACATTTAGAACGCAAATGTTTAAAACTTTTTATTTACACACAGATGCCGAACGAAAATAAAATTGTAGGTGCATATGTACACTAGACATCCATTTCGAGAAGATTTTCTTCTTTATTTAATAAAATTTGTTATGACGTCCTTGTTCCAACGGACAATTTATAATTGCCTTAACGAAACTTTGTGTTCCTTATCTTTTAACTGAAAATTTTATGACTTCCTATTTCTAACGAAAGATGTTAATGGCCTAACGACTTTTCTTATTTACTATCAAAAACTTCTCAGCTCTGTTCATGCACAGTTACCACCACTTTTCAGAATATGTACATTAGGTACACCAAAATGCACATATACATTATGTACCGTTTATGTACACCAGAAGTTCGGTATAAAAGATCCCTATCTTGTGGCAGTCTCTTTCAAACGAGCAAAGTCGTACGTTTTGACTAACATAATTCTCTGTAATCATCAAACCTATCTTCTATCAGCGAGCACAATGCGCAGTATTAAGAACGGTTTGCTCCAATAAAACAAGTCGCTTATTTTATTTCACTCCTGACGATTTCACCAGGATAATACAGATGCGCACACTTTCTTGCTTCTTCGTAAATTTTTGGAAAAAAAACACCTTATGATTCCGCATCCTATAATTTCACCCGACATGGCACCCTGCGACTTTTTTCTATTCCCGAATATGAAAGAGACAATGAAAGGACGACGTTTTGTCGATACTCATAAGCAGATTAAGACAGAAAACGCTAAAGCAATAAAACGCCTTGAATTTCAAACTTGCTCTGAAGAGTTGAGAAAACGTTGGAGGAAGTGTAGTACTATGCCGAATGGGGATTACTTTGAAGGTGAATATTAACATTGAGGAATAAATAAAGATGATTCGAGAAAAATGATAATTCCGCGTATCATTTGATCATACCACGTATTATTAAATTGCAACTGTTTAATAACAAGTTTGTTTAATAACATTTATCTATGCACGAGAAACTAATTGGCACATTTTTAGATTTTTTGGATTTATTATTGGTCGAATATTTTTATAATTTAATATTTTTGGAGTTGGATAACTGAATTTGATTTTTAATCATGTTTAATAATAATTTAACATGAGAAATTCTTGAAACCAATCAATTAGAGTTTCTCTCGTTTTATTTATAAAGGTTTTTAATTCCATTATGTAGTTTCACTATTACATTAATAATTTGCTGTCAAATAAATAAATGAGATACCTATGTTACATTCATTAAACTCTCAACTTACTTGGCAATAGGAGCCCATTTCCTGAGAGACCGTGGTCCATGTTCGAATACTGCACCGGCTGTTTCTGAGAAGCCAAGAGATGGCACTTTGGAACGTCTTGACATATCATGTGAGGCTTTCACCTAAAATGTGTTAAAACTTAATAAAGTTAACAAATCAAAAAAAAAATTATAAATCAGATTTAAGAATAATCAGAAAAATTATAGCGACTACAATCAGTACAATTGTACTGGACTTATGGTTTTCCTAATTTTACTGTTCTTCCTGGAGCACTGAAAAATATTGATGGCGCTGAGGATCCTCCTTTGTGGAAGAGCAGGATTCTCCCAAAGACAAATAAGAAATTAATGTGAGGCATCCTAAACGAGATCCAGTGTCACACTCAAAAGTTGGCAGATTGCTAACAAAGTTGAAAGTTACAGCAGGCAGTGTGACCGATGGTAAAAGATCTAGACCTCTAACACTTCAGAATAAGTGGTGGAAGAGGTTTTGACGAAAGTATCAGTAAGTCTGAAAAAAAAACAATCCGCCGAATAAGCTCGAAGTGTACGTTCCTCGAACCACACTATGGAATATCTTGCTAAACCACAAGAGTCATCCGTAGAAGTTATAAATGTTACACCACATGTCTGAAAGAAATTCAGATAGTCATCCAGTTTGAAATCCATTCTGCAATTGAAGCAATCCAGTTTCAAAATGTGCAATTGGCTTTTGACCCAGTTGGAGGACACAGCTTTTGCCTGAAGTTATGTGAACCGACACAACTTTCGGTATTAGTCCGATAGTAACCCTCACTAGTTTATCGTCAGTAAGGAGTAACCATCATTGTTTCGTGTAGTCTGGGGAAAGACCAGATCATAGGCCCCTATTTCTTTGACGGAACAGTTAACAGTGAACTTTACTTAGCAATGTTAGGAGATAAATAGTGGGACACATCTGCAGTAAACTATTAACAATGGCTTTAGGCTATATCTCAGGAACAGTTCATGGTACAGTTAAAAATGTACGAGTAAATGTCGTTACAATTCATTAAAAAAAATTCTCGAAATCTGCTACGGCAAATTTCCCAAAAAACACAAACAAAATAGATCAAATTTCAGCAGCGAGAAACCATAAAGTTTCTGGTTTCTCGCTGCTTAAACGCGCGAAATCGGGAATATTAGAAGTCCATGTATAAGAAAGATATAGCAAATTTAAACTAGACCTTTTTCAAACATGTTTCGACTTAGACGAACAGATATTTTGTAAATCTCAATGGTACGGGTCTTTTGGGACACATCTACAGTGTACTATTTAGAATGGTTCTAGTGCCTGTTTATGGTGCATACAACTTTAAATTTCAATGACTGAAGTAGTGAAAAAACTTGGAAATTCAGCAGCAAATCAAAGGAGTACCTCTAGACTGAACTTCTGAACATCAAAAACTAAAATGCGTTATTTTATCAAAATTTACCAAGCCAATGTAAGAGGTGGAATTCGATCGTAAACTGCATACAACAAAAATCTCTTAAACGCGCGAAATGAGAAATATTAGAAGTCCATGTATAAAAAAGATATAGTAAATTTAAACGCGAGCAACATAATAAACCTGCCCTTGACGTTAATATCTTTTTTACATTTCCTAAGCGACTATTCTTTTTCATTTCTCTCTTTTTATTTGCTCGAACAAATTTTTTTTTACGAAATTTTGCACTCGAGAATTCTTTTTTCGTAAACATTTTGCAGCACGCGAAAGCCTTTTCTTTCTGCAGCTTTGCACGAACTAGACTTCAACACCGAAGTTTTTCCATGTTCAAAGAATTAAATAGCATTAAATTTATTTGTTATTTATAATATATTAGAATTGAATTATTAAATGATTGATTACTAAATTATTAATTTGATTAGCCGATAATAAGAGTACTAATTAAATAATTGTGATTTATGAAGGCATCCATAAATAATTCTGCTTTGCATGGGATTTTATTTTCAAAATTTTGTTCACTGTGAAAGTTACAATAAGTACTTGAAAATCGATAAAGATATTTTGTTATTGTACAGAGAAAAGATGTGGTTTCGTCCAAATACAGTTCCATATTTAAATAAGTGAACACTGCGCTTTCCTGTCATTTTTCAAAAAATTGTGCACCATTTTTTCGTTCGCCTCATACATTTATTGTCTGATCTCAGATTCAACTAGTGAATATTACCATAAAAGGTTCATTTTGTTTTTCGAAAACTGAAAATTTTAGTATACTACAACTGAGCCACATTAGATTGCCGCTACACTAAGGAAATATATTGAGTTTAAAAATAAAATTTCTAAGAAATATGTTTATTATATATAGGCTTCATTAGTATGCTTACGTAATATTTTAATGCATATAATTTAAGGTGATTGCCAGTTTGAAGGTCAATTCCATTGTTATTTCTAGTTAGAAAGTATTTCTTTACGTATAAGGAAATATTTATTTCAAATTTATTCTTTGCATTGTTATTGCAGGCTTCCAATATTTGAAGTATGCCAATTATTGCAATTAAACATAGATGTTTGTAAAATAAGTACATTATCTATCAGTATGACACAATTTTTGTTCTATGAGTTAATGGATTTTTTAAATTTATTTGAATGAATTATTTCATTTTATGACTAGTTATTTAAAGAATTGGGCCATTTAATAATACCATAGAATTTTTTTAGAATGAAAAATATTTTTCAAGATACTGACGTAAATGTCATTTTTTTTAAATGTGATTTATTAAATTAAGTAGACAGCAGTAATACGTATTCTACGAGTTCTGTTCATATATTTTTTTACTGTGGGCCTATTTTTAAGTTAAAGTTCTATCACCCCATAGCCGGCAGGAAGGATGTCGGATAATTTTGCCGTGCACCAACCCTTCCTCGATTAACTCTTGCGGGGATCCTTATAGTGTGTACCAACCCGCACACACTGGACCGAGCTTTACATCTACCCTATGATACGTCACTGTTCCCTTCCCAAGTGACCATGGGTCTCGTATATAGTCGCGGTCAAGCTCGAACCGCAGATCTTTGGATTGGTAGTCATACATCTTACCAATACGCTACAGCGCCCACAAAATTAAAGATCCATTAAAAAAATCTATATGTGACAACTGTCACAATTATTTGACACTTCTCTGGGCGTTCATATTTGAGGTATGAAAAGTGCGTTAGTGTGTTTTTCGCCCAGGACAAAACAATCTCAAAATATGAATGTACCCCTGTTAATTTACAGTGTGACAGATACAAGACTTGAAGTTGGTAACAGGACTTACCACAACCGTGTATTATAATAGTGGACAAACCTAAGATCATGTCTTATTAGAAGTAAATATCTCACCTATGGCTAAAGCAGAAAATAGAAGATAAAAAGTATATTATCTCGAATTTATATATCTCCAATGTTATTTTACGTAATTGGTTTTAAAGAAATTTCAATTTATTTGTGAAAAATATTGTTTACTGTAAAACCTAAGATGTCTGTTAAGTTTTTCGCAACGATCACGAGATGGCGCTCTTGATATATGACATTGTTTTCATAAAATTTAACACTTGTTTTTGTTAAACAATATTTCTAATAAAAACCTTCACAATTGTAGGAAATTATTTTATTATTTTGCAAATAAAAACAATTTTTTTAATACTTTAAGTCTCGGTAATTTTTACTTTAAAAATATAATTGTTATGTCGATTTATTTTAATTTGATCATAGAGAACATCGCAATTTTATCTTTCATTTCCGTATTATGTTACAAATACGTCGCAGATTAGATTCTAATGAACATATTTTTATACGCCGTAAATCGTAAAGAACAATCATAAAGTGATTTAAATAAATTTTTGTAATTTTAGAACATCAAGCGCAAAAATTAATATGATAATAACATATATAATTAAATATCTATAATAAAAGTGACCTTCTTAGGATTTAAATTAGAAGGCGATTTAAATTAATTTTAATTTGTTTTATACAACGTTTTTTTATCCTTGTAGATGTATATTAATAGGAATTGTGAACCGGTTTGTCACCCATTGTTTCATATAGGGGAAAGAAGGGATCATTTAGCCATAGCACTTGTTTTCAATAAAGTTTAAATTTCCCGCGTAAATTTAGTGATTTTATCTCTAATTATTATTCCTCAATCTGAGTGGGAATAAACACGTGTTTTGCGTTTTTCTGAATTTATAAGGAAAACAAATTTAAAAAGTGTCTACAGGTAAGAATTTGTTTAAAATAGTGGTTTTGAAATTTAGTTTTTTGTGCACATAAGCAAGTATTATGGTAGTTATAAACATTTACCATTCTAACCTAAATATGTAATTTTTTTTCGAGAACTATTTACGCCTTTTTGGTAGACGGGGGCATTCGTCCGTCCTAACCAGATCTACTTTAGGCCATGGCCCAATGCTTCACATGTGTTGTAAAATGCAACAAAATATTTGATTTGGTTTTACAAATATACTGCGAAAACGAATTTCAAAAACAAATACGCAGAGCTGGGCAGTACTCAGATACAAGTATTCAAATACTGGACTCCAAGTACAATTCGGGTACTCTACACGCGGTACCCGGAACATTTTCAATAAAGTACTCGGTACTCGTATCCGATACCCCTGTCTCTTAGTCGAGTAAATTTTTCCGAGTACTTTAATATCCAACGCGCAAATCTGGACTTGGTTGTGTTTGTCGGTATCGCCAGTGTCGATCCAGGCCATGATGTATTATATTATTAAAATAGAGAATTCACTTGTGTGAACGCGTGTGCAACAAATACGGACTTTTCTATATACCCTATGAAGAGGATGGTAATTGGTAGTGCTGAGAAACTAATTACCCTTCATAATTGCGAAGATACATGAGATTCAAACGCCCTTTTTTTCTTTTACGTAGGAAGTGGAGAAACCTTGAAAAGGCGAAGAATGCCCGTTGCATCAAACGCCCCAGGCAGCACCCCAGATGATTTTTTTTATTTTAATGAACCAGGTCCAGAACTTCCATCTGCTACCGAAAACGAAGCATTGAAAATCTCCAAAATAGAGCTTGAACTGTACAAATTTCTGGATGAGAAAACGAGTGGATGAGTTCCTTAAATGATTATCTCATCATTAAAAAAAAAGTGTTTTTGAGGTACATCACCTGCTTACCTTCATCTGTGTCAGTGGAGCGGTTGTTTTCATTCGCCACATTTGTCAACAATCCACGTCGAAATGCCCTGACCGATGTCAACTTTGAAAAAGTGGTTATAATGAAATCGAGCAGAGTTCTGTAGTGATCAATTACTGATCAGTTTGGATATTTTTATTACTTTTTTATGTTTTTGATTTAATGTTTATTAATAAAAGAATTTCTGATGAACTGTTTT
>WYDF02104681.1:0-10537 GCA_009867245.2 Adranes taylori
CGCGTTGGCACGTTGTTGTCATAGCGTGCTACATGTCCTGCCCATCTTAGCCTGCCAATCTTAATTGTTGTTATTATATCTCTGTTTCCTGACCCTCTGTATAGGTTATAAAGCTCAAAATTATAATTTACACAATTTACACAATTTACACAAAAAATACATATTTATTGCTAATATTTTTATAACCGAAAGCAAGTATTTAATTTACGGTAAAAACTACCTGCCTAAGATGATATTTCAGTTAAAAAACTCATTATTTATATAATAAAAATTGAAAAGAATTTCGGTCTCTATATTAAGTAATGCATTTAGATTCTGCTTCATGAATTAAGGTCTCATACCAGTGGACTTTCGTTTAAAAAAAATCATTTATTAATTTTTAAAATTATTTGACAAATTAAAGATTTTTGATTTTGTTTTACTTAATTTATTTTCTTATTTACAACAATGTATAAATAACACTTAAATACGTTTCATAATTTGCCAAGCTAAAACAATTTATGTAGTTACATTAATAATTAATTCAGTTTCAATTTATTTCATATGATTAATACATTTACGATTGCCAAGTGTAAGCGAATCGTTTCACTTGTTTAATTCTTTCTTATTTATTGCATTAGACTTATTAAACTCATTATGCAAGATTAACAATAATGATTTATACTTTAATTAATATATATAACATTTAAATTAATTATATTAAGGAAGCTGTCAGCGCAAAGTCGCTTTATATATCATGACTTATTCAGTGCATCGAATGCTGTGTCGCATCGATGGGTATGTCTTATCGCTGACGTTTCTATTACGTAAGATTGATGCAGACAAATAATTAACATATAGAGATGCGCATATAACTCGTTTCTCCTAGAAAAATTTGAAGTTATTCTATAACTTTTATTGAACGGTATTTGTCGGAAGAACTGCATTGATCAGAGTCATTGATCAGAACGTCATATATTATGTAGTTCACTTCTTGTCTTTTGGATTTACGATTTTTTGGTGCAACTTTCTTATTAGATAAATTTAACTTCCATCCTAAAAAGCTGAATTCGGAGGATTTGCATGTTCAAACTATGCTGATGTAAAAATATATTTTTGCATCCATCCAGAGTGATGACTTACAAAAGTGTTTCTGCAGGTGCGCCGTTTTAAAAAGCATGATCTATTCTTACTCTAGGTATCGCAAGTAGGGAAGCAATATGCTGCTCACCAGCGTTCAATCAAATTTGCGCAGTCATCAACAAATTTCAATTGCATATTCTGCAAAATATTTGTAGGAATTTGAATCATTCGGAAAAAAATTACGAAAAATTTATTTTCATTCGTAAAACCTTTTAGGGCAAATTTCTTAAGACAAAATCAAGATAATTCATTAAAATTTTCATTAATAGCTTTTGGTTATTAAAAACGAATTGACGGCCTTCAAATGTTTGCAGGTCTGAATCTTTGGGTTGATAATAATATTAATTGTCGATAAATTTCGATGTTTTAATTTATTATGAAACTAAAAATAGCATGCGAGTTTCAAGCTTATTTCAAAGTTGCAATCTAAAATTAATAACCTAACACATCTGACATTCAGCTAATAAATTGAAAACCACCAACATGAAAACGAAAATAACATCGTTTTTTAAACATATGTTTGTCATATTCATATTGATTCCGAGTATTGCCTTTACCATAGCAAAACAATGTCTACTTTCCACTCACTTTTATAGCAACTAGACAAACGTTCATTTTGTAAGAAACAACTTTATAGAGATAGTCATTTCAATTGCATGTTGATCTGATATTTCAGTTTCATGTTACATAGTTGGATTGATAAAAACAAGGAACGATTCTGAACAACTAATTTGAATAATAAATATATTTTATTTAATTTATCTGTTTTTATTTGTATTTGTTTAGAAATAAATATTTATATTTGTTTATTTTATTTGTATTTGTTTATTGTATTTTAATAGTTTACTTTAATAAATTTAGTTTATTTTAATGAACATACATTTAAATTATTTAAATTTTAATCTTATTAATTGATATTAATATTTTTAATTTGTGATTATGTAACAGTGTGTGTTACTATAAATAAAATTTGGCCGGTGCGAATTGGTAACCCTATACAGAAAAGTATTAATGAAAGAAATGTGTGTCTGGCTGCGTATTCATTGGCTTACCAGAAAACGTATTATTCCGTACATAATAAATTATTATTAGATAGCTTTATTATTTGTAGTTAATTGAAATATGTATTCAATAAATATTAATTCCGCGAAGATAGCATTTAGAAGTGTTATAAAACCGAAATAATTTAATAGTATTTATTCCGTTTTGAAACGTAGACAAAGTGTTATCATGCCGTATTGTCTGTTAGAATGTAAAATATGGAAGGAAAACGTATGATTAACTATACGGGATATCTAATAGAAAGAAAGAGTGAGGGAGAGGGAGTGAGAGAGAGGGAGAGATAGATAGAGAGAACATTAGCACTGCTTGCCCGCTATACCACACAGAAATGTGTGTAGCTGATATACTTTGCTGTCCTCCGGATGTTGTAGGTTGTTATAACGCTGACATTAACTTACTATGGCTATGCTAATATAATAAATAGAATGGGAGATAAACGTACCTGCGTAATGGAACTGCTGGTGGTAGGGCTCACTGCTACACTCAGATGTGTGTTCCGTGTTCTACAAAAGAGCAAATAATTCGACCACGCTATGTCCAAGGTTTTTCAACAGGTTTCCCTGCTGAAAATCTTTGGCTGTAAAACAAATGCTATAGCGTATTATTCCTGCAAGCTATCAGCTTACCAATACTATCTGTAATTTACCAACCCACTACCAGTGACAGATTGAAGACGATGACAAATCCTAAAGCCTCATTTAATAAATTCAGCAATCTCCTAATGTACACAATCCCTACAGGGAGTGCAGTTTTAGTTAGGGTAGAAATCCCACACTGAATTCTCCACTTCCTATGTAAAACAAGAAAAAGCAAATAAATCAGATCCTGCTTTCGTCACGTCAAGATCGGCCAGCCAGCTAGATAGCAGTCTCCCGAGCCTACCGACATTCAAGAGCCAGCAGCCACCGCTCTACATAAGCCGCAGAGTTAAGCGTGTTAGGTGAGCATTATTATTAAATTTATACTATTTCCGCTGTATTATTGTAATTGCATGTGTAGTTTAGCTTTACCGTTTATCTTGTATGATAAACCATATAGCTAAGTGTATATTGTTGGATTGCGATTCACTCGTTACGTTTCTCAGCGGCACCTTTCTTTTCTTCCTTGCTCGCGTGTGTACTAATGGCTTAAGATTCACTGCGCTGTAGGTACTTCTATGCTTCACCTTGTTGCGTGTCTTACTCGCATTCTCCTTCTCTACCCGACTAGAGTGCATACTCTTAGTTTTCACTTCATAGCCAATTGTAAACACTAGACATCGTGACGTGTGTGGTTCACCTCATTACACATCTCAATAGTATATCCTTACCTTACCGAGAATGAATATATACTATTGATTTGCAATTAATTTTCAATAGTAGTCACTAGACAACGTTTCACGTCGCTACGCGTCTCAGTAATCCTTTTCCGAGCTACGATCTCATAGTACGTAGCTATATTGTGTGCTTGAAAGTACCGCTACCTTCCTGTAATCGTATATTGCGGTGCTGTCCGGCTGTATGACTGATATCTGTTACATGCTCTCCACGTCATTATTTTATCACCGCATTCTCATATTGCTCTTCATGTACCGCCTTTATAACATGTGCTCCGTTTTTTATTAATAAGCATTTGTACCTCTGTATATAGATTGCTCGAAGTGCTTTGATCATTTAACCGCCATTATTGCGGTATTCATTTAATTTGCTTGCTCATATAGTGACATATATTCATTTGTTCATATGAATTGACATTTTCCTGTGTATTAATATTTTCTTTTGTTGTCTGTTTATATTGCCTAAAAAAACTAATACGCGGTTATGTTAAATCTCTAATGCTGTTTCACTAATTAGTTGATAAGTTGATTTTACAGATACCCGTAGCAAGAACGAGAACCGTTGGGCAACTCAGAAGACTCGTAGCTACCTAAGCCCTCAGAAAGTATCTGAGGACCGGAATAACTACATCAGTTCAAAGTGGGGTCTAAGCAGTGTTGATAAGACAAAACTTACATGCGGTGACAAAATAATGGCGGCAGCGGTAAGAAGGAAAATAGCGGCAATTTCAAGCACACCACATATACAAATGGTCAGTTAGGTAGCCTAGGAAACTACCATAAGCCAATAACGTCGTACTGGGCACTGACGTGACCGATGCTGTGTGTATTCCACTATCTGTGCTGCGCACTAGCTAGCAATATACACATAAGTAGAGTAATGAAAGAGAAGGATAGACTATAAGCCGACAGTGTCGTAATGTGCACTGACACGACCGCTACTGAGTGACTACCACTAATTGTACTGAGCATTAGCTAGTAGGATGTACTCAAGTTACATAGGAATAGGTTAGGCAGGAAAAGGTTTGCTCTTCTCGAGATCTCATTTTAAATGCGTTACGCGCGCCTATTTATAGGCCGAGAGCCATGTGTATCCCTAGCTGCTTGCCACAGAACGTATGTAAGTCGTCACACATCACGTTGTGCCAGCTACAGGTATCCATACAAAAGAGTGTGCTCAGGATAGTTAAAATAACATTAATACTCGGACAACAGAAACTAAAAATATAATATTATTTCGGTGCGTACCGAAATAAATTAGCGACAATATATATTTATATACGCTGATGTACGTTGGAACAAAAGGACAAGGATCATTTCTCTCTCTCTCTCTCTCTCTCTCTCTCTAACATATGTACCGGTATGTGCATCCGAAAACCTACTTAAATCATTTTATTTCATAGCGCACAGCGGTTACTATTCATTATCATATTTGTTTACATCTATAAATCAAAATAATTGATACCTAATTATTACAAATACGTTTTAAATTATCTTTTATTTGTTAAATAATCTTTTATAATGCTTCCTTATTTGTTTATTACTCTAATTAATTTACTTATCTTAATAAGTTGTTATGACATCTTTATTTCAAAAAATGGGTAGGAAAAGGATATCCCATCAGTATTTATTTATTTAGTACATACAATAATACATACGGACAGACATTTCTATACACGGAACCTTATTTCATATAGGCGGTCCCGAATTATTTTTATTTTTCTTTTATTTTATAACTTTGTTACAGTGCGTCTAAATGTTTTATATTTGATGGACGACCCTAGAACATGACATGGGTTTTCTGTTTTGATTCAGAAGGCTACTTGCAATTCCTCTTCTAAATTTTTGTTGATCCATGTTCGCTCCGTGCATTTTGTAAAGCTGCCATGCTTTTTGAACTGACATGTCAATGCAGTGAGCAATCAAATTAAAATGACAATTTTTACATTTAACTGATGTACGGTACAAGCTGATACTTTGGTCCGATCCGTCTACGCCTCCCATATTCCCATTATATAACCGAACTAAATTAGGCTGCTCCACCTGAAACAATGTGTATTGGTGTAAATGCATGTGATACGAGTATACTAAAAACGCCTGATTGTATACCTACATGTTCCTTTTTTCTGTAACGTTTCACGAAATGAATTGGCGATCCCAAATGGAGCACAATGTTATTATGTTATTGTGGTACCATTTTACGGCAATTATGTTTTTATCTGCTAGTTTTCCGTAATAAGATTTTCTATCTTTTCTGTAATGCGATTTTTCTGAAAAATAGCGACTTTATCTAATATATTTTAAAATGTATGCATATGTATCCTGGTAGCGGACCTATTAGTATTAAATTTAATAGTAGCCATGGATTAAATTAAGTATAAAAACAATAAACAAAAACAATGACAAAAGCGAGTATTTTGTAAATGTATTTTGTAAATGTTATTCTTTATCCAAAAATTTAAAGTAATTAATAACAAAAATCGGTAAATCGGTAGTCATGCATTTTCTTTCACCTGTATTTATAATATATAACTTTATTAATATTTTTTAAATAATGTTACGTTCAAGAACATTGGATCTGCTATACATTTTATTCCCGAGGGACCTTTATAGCATCATTTTTAACGTCGGAGGGATAATTTGTCAAAATATATGTATGTAAGCATACGTAAAATATGAAGGTGTCTACATCTTTATCCATTTCAAAATATGTTATTGATTTTGAATGTTTATCTTCATAAATAATAAATGACAATCGATAGAATAAATAGCACGGTGACCAGTCATTTACTGAGCTATATTTGTTGACATAATGTAATCCATACTTTTACCATTATAATTTGTTATGATAAATTGTAACATTAATGAAATTATTAAGAATATTAAGGAAGCCTAATTGAAATTATATATTATCAATATTATTGTATATGATCAAAGAAACAGTTCATTGCTCCAAAAAGCTACAAGTTTTAATCATACAGGCTAACTCATCATATATTGCGAAAATGGGCAATCCTTTCGCAAATTTCTTTGAATAGAACTCAAAATATTCACAAAGAATTTTAGTTTTTTAACGTGAAAATCTGAAACATGTCCATTATATGTCAAACATAATATCGACCAAATGATCGCTACAGCTCAGGTCTCAATTCTTTTGAAAAAATTTATCATGACATTATCGAAAATTTCACTCGGAATTTCGTTGATGGCACGTAGGGTATCGATTTAGAGTTTTTGAATATTCGTGTCATGTGTGAATGAATGTTGTGAATGAGTCATGCAGATCTTTTTCATCCGGTATCCCCGACTCACTGACTCACTCTCCTGGCGTTACAGTCCATGTAGGACCCTCGCCTCTCCTGCAGCAGCCGTCTATTCTTCCTTGCTTGCAGCTCCGGATTTCTAGCACCTGTACATCCTCTCAATCCACCTATACCTTGCCTGCCTTGCTTCCTTCTGCCCTAGGATTATTGGTCGAGAGTCTTCTTGGGGATACTATCTCCTTGCATTCTTATAACATGCCCCAGGTACCGCATGCGTCTCATCTCAGCAACCAGGTCAATATCACCGTAGAGCTGATTTTTTAGTTGGTTCGAATTTGCCACTAGCCATCTTCACAAATCGCTCCAAGGATCTTTCGTAGCATCTTGTTTTTCCAAATCCGGTGCAGATTATTGTCAGGTTTTGTTAGTGTCCAATTTTTACGTCCAGAGGGCACCACTGGTCGAATTATGATGCGGTATATGTTCGAACTTGAGCTTCTTTCTAGAGAGGGTTGAGAATTTCAGAAGCTTATTCAAATCATAGAAGCATCTATTCCCTGTGGCAATTCGTGGTATTATCTCTGTACTGATCTATTTGTTCTTAGTCGCCGGGGCGCCTCTAACTGCTTGAACAACTCTCCGACTTTCTTTTACCTTCCTTCTTCGCATTCCAAGTGACGCATCGTGAAGAACCTTCCCTTTTCTCTCCTGCCGACCATCCAGGAAGGAACATCATCTGCGAAGGCCATGTACTGAAGGGATCTGATGTAGATACTTCTTCGTGGGTTGAGCGGGATCCTCCGCTTGACATGCTCCATGCAGAGATTGATTGACAGAAACTGACATGCCCCAGACAACTCCATGTCGTAGCCTTCTTCGCACCACAAATCCCTTGTTAACTGCCCCTGGATCTTGACTCTGGCCCTAGTGCAATGTAGTGTTATGTGATACGTAACAGGTTGACAAAGTTGACCTGTTGCGTCGAGACCCACACTAGTATTCACCTAATTCCTACTCCGCATATGTCTCAAACCTCGTGGCCAGTACCTTTGAAAAGAACCTGTATGCAACGTTCAAAAGAGAAACATCACTATAATTACTGCAAATCATCTTGTCATTCTTTTTGTGGATGGTACAGATCACTTCTGGTACAGATCACTATCGTCGCTTTCCCATATTGAATGAATGAGAGTGTACATGCCGTTCACCTCCTCCACACCATACTTGAAGAACTCAGCTTGTACGTCATTCTTTCGCGGCTCGTGGCTGTTGCGCTTAAAGAAAATCTCCTCTTCCACCTCTTTCGAGTCACTTCGGGGACAACCTCATATTCGCCAGAGTTGTCCATCTGGCAATACCTCACCTGATCTGATGGTTCCGGGGTTCCTTTCTGCTAAACATTCTCCTCCTCTTCTATTCCTCAACATTCTATCACTACACATTTTTTCAATATCCCGCTCATCTTCGATCAAGTTACCAGCTGTTTCCTTACAAAATGTTGTCCCCGTCTGGAACCCTTTCTTGGTTTTCCTGGTTCCTTGGAGCTTTTCACTAACTGTTCTCTTGTATCTTCCTTTCCCCTTTTTGCTCATGCGCAGCACTTGCACATCAAGCTTCTTCGATATCTTCCCCTGACTCTTTCTCACTTTGGATATACTCTGCCTGTACTTCATTAGTGCTAGGTAGTGATCGGCGTCAACATCTACTCCTCTCCTAGTCTTGACGTCCATGACATCCGAGGCAGTGGCTTCCTCCACAAAAAGAAAAATTGAGTGGCGTCAAGTGATACGAATGCGGCATCGTCTTCCTGTATCCAATAGCCTTATTAATTCATGTGATGCAAACAAGGCTATAAAAACTGGTTAATTATGGCCTATTAAGATCTTTCATCGTTTGGCGCAATTAAGTTTGCTTCGTCGTTCTCGAAAATAACCTAACGGATGATACCTTCCGCTTAAAATGCAAACAATGAGTACAACGTTATAGATGTGGCGGTCTTTTAATAATCATAATGTGAGATTATTTAGCTTGAGGTGTTATCGTGGCCACATAGATCGAAATATGTCTCATCGCTCAGCATGATTGTGTTTGATGAAACTTGGAATTTGCCCTTAAAGCCCATGGTGTAGGGATTTCAATTCCTGTGTCAGTTGAATTTCGTGAGCACTGAGATAAATGACAGAATGCGCCAAGATGTCGTATGTAAGACGGTTAATTACTGCGAACAACGAAAATCTGGGAGCGTTGGGTTCTCGGCCACACTCTAACTGAGGGCAGCGTTATTTTCGATTTACCGGTCAAAACCGGTCAGCACGTATATGGGATTTTTGGTACAGCACCAACCAGTTTCTCTTCGACGACCGTAATATCTATGGCAAACACAGTATAACGACCCCTAATCTTACGGGCTCGACCCCTAATCTTGGATGCTCTTTATGGCGCGTCTGCACCATCGCTAAGAACAGTTAGCGATGGTGCACTATTCCCTAATTCACTCTTCTCTTGCCCTATTCCCATCGCTAATTTTAGAAAGCTGAATTTGTTCGTTATCGTACTAGTGTTTTGATGATGAACTGAGCGTATACACTCCATCGTACACTCCATATTTGGATATAAAAAAGCAGCCCCCGCAATGGGTGCTGTGTTTACTCACTATCGACCAAAAACTCTACGTGTAACGGTTTCGGAGCAGCTTTTGGCGAAAATGAAATGTGATCCGAAGGATTTTTTTCGTCGATACGTCCCTGGTAATGAAATCTGGGTCAATTACTATACGTCGGAGGCGAAGGAACAGTCAAAGCAGTGAAGAAAAAGCGGCGAAGAGGCATCGAAGAAGGCAAAGACAATCCGATCAGCCGGTAAGGTGATAGCAATTGTTTTGATGGCGAGTGTTTTTGTTTTGAAATGCCTAAAGCTTTATTCTCATGGATTACTTGGCAAAGGGTAAAACTAAACTGGCGAGTACTACACAGAATTTAGACCATTCCGATGGCGAATTCAAGAAAACCACCCTGGTTTCGCTCGCTAAAAAGTGGTCATCCATCATCACAACGCACTCGCTCACAGAGCGGCTGTCGTGCAGGCAAAATGTAACCAATTAGGCTACGAATTGATCGGCCACCCACCGTATTCACCAGATCTAGCTCTTTGCGACTCTTTCCTGTTCCCAAACCTAAACAAATAGCTCGGAGGATGACGTTTTACAACAAACGATGAAGTGATGACCGTAACTACCAACTATTTTGAAAAGCTAGAGTAAAATTACTTTTCGGAAGGGATGAAGAAGTTGAAAGTTGGAAGAAGTTCGTTTTCTAAGGTGTATTGCCTTAAACTGGGACTATGTTGAAAATTAAATGATAAAGAAAACAAAAATTGTGCGTTTTCTTAGGGTACTTTTTAGTCAAAGCATCCTCGTACAAATATGTCTTGCAAAACAGTAAATTTTAATGCATTATTTTTAATGTCGCTTAATATAAATTTTCTCTAGTTAAATATTATAATTAATTCAAGGAATTTTCTCATGGATAATAGGGATATCAAAAA
The DNA here is from genome assembly GCA_009867245.2 of Adranes taylori. Classification (NCBI taxonomy): domain Eukaryota; kingdom Metazoa; phylum Arthropoda; class Insecta; order Coleoptera; family Staphylinidae; genus Adranes; species Adranes taylori. The sequence continues at coordinate 10,306 of WYDF02104681.1, forward strand.
TCATATTTCCCTTCCTCGAGCTGCGAAAACAGTTGAGATATCTGAAACAACCTTAAACATGACTACCAAACATACAAAAACCAAACAATAATTCTTACAAAATACAATAGACAATAAACAATACAAAAATTATACATATCTTAACATTAAATTTTATTGGCAGAAGGCAAGGCTTTTATTTATCTCTTCAACACTTCTCATTCCCTAACACTTTCCTCCCTTTAATTTCTTT
>WYDF02104692.1:0-10537 GCA_009867245.2 Adranes taylori
TCCAAGATACAGAAATTGCAATAGAAAATACTCCTACCGAAGAACAATAATATGCAAGTAAAATAAAACAAATTATATAACAAAATCCGATAAAAACAGACAATTAAAAACAGAAGATTATCAACAACAAGTTGAAAGAAAAGGATGCCATCATAACCACTGCAGATAAAACCAAAACATTTGTGAAAGAGTTCGAAAATGAGCCTACGCTCGAAACTCGAGTCACTGGAACATAGTGTCAATACTGTCTTCCGGCGTGAAACTTAACAGTAAATAATATTAATATAGATATATATATATATATATATATATATATATATGTAATTCAAATTGTTCAAAATAGTATTATGTCTTTAATGCAAGTGATGTAATAATTACATCGTAAAGATGATATCTCTGAAATATACTAGTTGTCATGTTTCATTAAATAATTATAAACATACACAATATTGCGAAAATATTAAATATCTCATTGTTTGCATACACAATTTATTACCTAATGATTCAAAGTATTCATTGTTTGCGAACGTAGCCTTAAATTAGCAGACGGAAACGACGGCTTTTGCTTATCCACATTTTGCACACAAGGACCCACACCAGTACGTTTGCACATACAGCCCGCAGAATCCGCCTTCTTATACCCAATATCACAAAAAGGTCACGAAATGGTGGATGCGCTGAACCCTAATGAGCAAAATTTGGGACAGTAGCCGTGGTTTCTCTCTACTAGAGTGAAATCTTTGTATAGAATGCTTTTATTCAAATGCTGATTTAAGTTGAATTATTTTGTGCAATGGAACTTCTGATTTCAAGTATATGAAGAATTGGGTGGTGGATGCGTTATCAATTTTTTTGTTGTTGTTGTGATATGTGAACCCATTTTCTTAAGAGACTCACTTGCGTGCTCTTGAATTTCCCCTTGTTTGTCTACGGTTGATTTTAGTGTGCGATTAATGCTAATGTGTAAAATCCGGTCGTCTTTCAGAACCAGACCCAACAGAATATATCGCAAACTAATTCACTTATCGCTTCCACATCAGCATTTAATTTGAACGAGGGACTCGAGAGAAGTATGGAGTACGCCTGTCCTGAGCGGTATGCTATATCAGGTTTAAGCTATGCACTCACAAACCTGGTGGTCAAAATCGAACTTATTTATGAACCGTCTCTGTTTAACTCCTTAACTGATTTTCTCCGTTACACTCCCACAGCGAAGTGAAACCATACCATCCTTTTTTACCCTTTCGGTGGGCAGGTTCTCTGCTACCTAGCACTATTGCCTTCCTGAACGAATAGTTACATTTTCGACAACAGACCAGATCGGCATATGGTTAAATCGGAAGTTTGATATACGTTGCAACATTATGCTAGAGATGCCTTCATACTAGACTTCTTGCAGAGAGGCTCAGTGCTAAATAGCATATTAGATTTCCGGATTGATCGTTCAAGATTGATTCGCATTATACTCGCTTTGACTAGAATCAAAAAATACTATTCCACAACGAGCCTCAGTATTGCTGTAACACATAAATCTCATGGCGCTAACTACCCGTGGCTGTCCAGGTAGCCATCTAATAACAAATCTTAATTGAATAAAAATAATTGCAATAATTATTAACTCCAGATTTATATGCATAAGCTTGTCGTATTTTAGTAGCTAGAAGGGATCTATATAATATATAACTCATAAAGGCATGCAATAGATAAAACTATATAAATAATATATTAATTGGCTAAGAAACATACAAGTGACTAGACTATAACAATTCTAATGAATAGAGTATAGCGTGACAAACGTAAAGCCCCACCCACTTCCTACTGCACTTAATATATTATTAAGAGAGGTGTTACTCTATATGTGCTCGCTTGACACAATACGCCATATACACAACATATAAATATTTAATATTCACGACATATTAACATACAATGGATGACACAGTACATGAACTTACGTATTTAAATATCACTAAGTGCGAACATATTCAAGATGATTATAATCATAAAAAAGAATAGAAATACAATTACTAATCGTATAATAAAACAAATATAAAATATAACTGAAGAAGAAATGTAGATTAATTTAATATTTGAAAATAAATAATGACATAATTGTAAATCAGATGTTAATAAATAATCATACTATAGCAGCATTGAGAATAATATTACACTGAATTAACAATATTACATTTAATAAAACAAATATTAATAGAGCTGAATGAAAAGATATGTAAATTTATTAAATATTTCTAATTAAATAGTGACATTTTGAAAATCAAATATTAATCATTTATTCATACTGTAACTGTAATATAATATTAGAGAAAAGGTATATGCATCAAGCAAATGAACCAAATGTAAGAGAATCATAGTTACTCCCGCCCAGCTAGCTTAAACTGAATTATCTTGTGTAAAGTAACTTCTGACTTCGAGTATATGAAAGATTGGGTGGTGAATGTATTCTCAGATTTTTCTGTACGTATATATATATATATATATATATATATATATATAATAACACACTCAGGAAACAGTCAAAGAAAGTTCATTAATTAACATTGAACTAAACCGATCGTTCACTTAATATAAAGAATGTTCATTCATACTTGCCGTTGAAATAATAATATGTTATACATAAATCATAATTAGACCTTGAAACGATATGCAATGTTTGTACAATTGGCATGAAAGTAATATTAACATATTAATTTAATAGAAGACTATGAACCCAATATGAAACGTAAATGCGTAAAGGAATTACAGGAATAATTTTTGGACAGTATTACACTATATACATATTGGATTAATGTATATTTCATAAATTGGGAGAAAAATCAATACTATTTTAATTTCAAAATTAAACGATTATATGAAAGAATTGTAATGTACGTATATCCTAAACTACAATTGATCCAATATCCTTAAAGAACACATCGTCCTTTAATAATTGAGTTTGATCAGCTTGGAACATCTTCGCAATTTTATTGCGCTTTGCTTAGAGGTAAATAAAGTTTTTGTACGATTTACAATCAAAATTGATTTATTGGTTAAGCTAATATTGAACTTAATTATCTGTATTCTAACTTTACTATAATTTATTGTAAGAATATTGATAGTGATAGACCCCAAATAAATAAGGAAATCAAATATAAAAGTATAAAAAAAACATATTTACAGACACAAAAGATAGTAATGAATTAGAAAAAGCGCAAGAAATAAACAAGTATTTTTCCACAATTGTACAGAAGCCCTCTTGGCAAACAAATCAAATAAAAGCAAAGTGGTATCCCACTTATGGCTACAGTATGAAGAAGAGTTTCATGTCAAAAGTCCCATAAAAAATACATGGGATCAAAAATGGATTAACATGTGCACCCAATTAACGGTTAATTTAAATTTTAGCAGGCACGATATAACCTCGAGATAATATGCGTCAAGATTACATTGCGCTTTAAATATCGCGGGTTTTCCGTTCGCACAGTAATAGGCGCCCTGAATCTGATCTGATCAAAAATTTGATCAAATGTTAGTCGTTTTTTTCCTGCAACGTATTTTCTTATGGACGAGTAAGCTGAAGCCCCCCACATTGATCAGATGAAAAACATCAAATTTTGTTAATTAATTGGGTCCCCATGTTGATCCATTTTTGGTCCTAAGTTAATGGATTAACGCTGATCGAATTTCCACATTAGTGTGACCGTGATCAGTCCAAATCTTAATAATAGGATTGCGTCTGATGGCAGGTTCCAGAAAACCACCATACTCTTTGCACACGCACTCTACAACTAGGGCGCCTATTACTGTTGTTGTCTAATAGCTTAAGCTCAGCTTTAATTCGCCATAATCTTAACGACAAACCAGCTAGCAATGATGTATAAATAAACACTAAGCAATGGACGGAATTATCGTTCTAAACAAGTTGTCAGTTCGTTCGGTCTTAAGCAGCTAAAGGCCCATTACCGTTCATTACTGAGTCGAACAGATTACACACTGTGGAAGGGGCGTCGCCAATTCAGTAATCCAAAGATCATCCGCAAACAGTATATGCTAACAAGATTTGTATATATAAAATTCGTATATATAAACACAACACAGTTAAAACTGATTACAACAGAATACCTGTGTGTATAGGGCCTCAAGAACTGATAAGCATACTTAAACTAATATCACAGTTGTATCACATACGTTAAAACTCATACTCATTGCTAGCCGGTTATTGCCAGTAGGCTCTTATTGGGCCTTTTCTTATTTTGACCACGGGGAGCATAGTAATCCATGAATTGATGAAAAATCTATGGAATTACGCAACGCTATTGTTAATATTGACTTCTTATTTATCTTCCCTTTGGATATAACTCCCCGTTCGCCTACCACTATTGGCTGGACTTCGCTAGAGTTTGCACTATATAATCTCTGGATCATAGGCAACAGCCGACCATATTTATTGACCTTATCGAGTATTGCCTTCTAGAGATAATCATTATCCTTATGGTCTACTGTAAAATCGACCACATAGACCCTTTCCTGAACCTTTATAATCAGCTCCGGTTGTCAAACAACTCCTTGGGCTGGTCGTAATGACGGTTCTACCGTTACTATTATCCTATTATTATTTTCAAAAAATTCCATAACGAGTTTGCTATTCTCGTTATGTCTACGGATTTTAGCCGCTATGGTCGCACAGACCAAGTATATGCCCAAGTGTCTCTAGTCGGGAACCACATCGGCGACATTTGAGAACCGTTTGTGGTCTATATCTTCCTAGCACTCCTCTATTTGGAGTAGTATTAGTACGCATTTTTAAGGCAGTTGACTGTCCGTGGTTCTAAGCTGTGACCACCTCGAAAGCTCTGATTTCTTAGTTAGTTGTTTTGCTTTATTTACATCTTAAATGCCACGTAACCAACGCAGTTTTAATGAATTCGCTAGTTGTTTGAAATGATTCATACATCTACCTCCTGCCCACAGAGCTTCCATAACTGGGTCCTCAGAGTTTAGCCAGAGTTTACGCCTCAGAGTTTACGCCTCAGAGTTTACGCCTCAGAGTTTAGACCCAGTTTCAAACTAGTTGATAAACCGTTACGCTTGCTCGCATATAACTATCCGTCAGCTTACGACAAATAGTAAATGTCCTTTATCCGATATCCCTTATGTCCTGATCTAACTATTTGATCAATGTCTTTATTGGAGATGATAGTTCCAACTTATAAAGTACTTCTTGGTGCGATTCAGTTTTAGCTGCCTAACTGTTCCGAGTGTAGATCTTGAATCTTCCGGCACTCATCCACATTAACCCAGACCACAGACCATTGTGAAACTTTCACACCTAGGTATTTGACTGTGGCGTCTGTTTTTGGCAAATCGAATACGTTCATAAGTTTTAGTTTAAGCAAAGGATCTGTTTTGTACCATGAATCTTTAGTTCGCAGTATTTCAAAGCTGGTACCTTTACGTACCGAAAAAGAAGATATCTATTATATCTAGCTAATCCTCTGTGTCCACCACAGATCCTTGGCGTGTGATACATTCGTTAGGATCAGATCGTCGGCAAAGATCGGACACAATATTGATGCCTTTTCGTTGATTGTAAATCCTTACTTGGATTCCAGCTTTAGCAGCAATAGTTCCATTACTGCATTAAATGTTCGTTATTCAGCGCATGTTAAACATCAGTAAATTTTATTTACCTCGTGCGCTAATGAAATAGGAAACCATTCTACACATTCTTAAAACAAATTTTACTTTTAAACAAATAAATGATTGCCGAAACATTGAAACTGACATCAAAATTTATATTTCAATTGGTTTATGTGGTCACGTTTAAAATTGGGTGATAATTTTGCTTCCAACGTGACTGGCAAGAGAGAATCCTTTTAATGAGATACGCTGCGATTCTCGTACAATAACTACAAATGCAATAACTACTTTAATACCCACTTTAATTTACCTACTACGAACTGACATTATAATCCTCAGTTTTCCTACACTGTTCAGAATTAAACACAAAACTTAGTAATCGTTAACATTGCCAGCCTTGTATTGAATTTTATGTATGTGGCCGAGTCAACTAAAATTACTACAAATAATACTGCACATACTTAATATCTACGAATCGTTTTTTTTTTATTCAATCCTGTTTAAATAAAATAGATGCATAAATTCAACTAAATGTATTAACAATGATTTGGTCAAAGTTACATGCAAATAAAGATAATTATTCGTACATTCAAAATAACTAACGTCTATTCAAAATAATAAAATAAAAATATTTGTATTCAATTATAACGTGCAAATAGATTAATAAACATGACGTTCAAGTTTCATTAAATATGTTCCAAAATTATTTAATTTACAGGTGTTGTCGTTCCTGCCATCACAAACTTATTTTAGATCACACACCGTTACCTCTTATTAATTCATTTCAATTTATTTCTACTAAATGAACCTGTCGTATAATTTTATTTAATTTATGTGAAGAGTGAAACATGAGAGAATTAATTAATTATTAACGAATACTGGGCACTAATGTTCTTCATACTGAACTACTGAACATTATTTTATCAGTTAATTAATCAGGATTTTATTTGGACTTAATTATAATTTAATTTATGATTTTATTTTCAATATGCTGACTCAGAAGGACTCGTCTTATCTACAACTGATTTTTTTTTATTACTGGGTGTTTTCGTAATGGGACTGTGTATTGTTTATTCCTTTCTTAGTCTACCCTAGCTAGCTCGTTTTGGCACCTGTGTGTTTTCTCCTGCTACTATGCTACATGGGTCTGTGGTAACGGATTAGAAAGATAAATTTCTTCAAGGTTTTAATTGTAACTTATTTACAGTAAAACTGCTCGTAGATGACTGCTTGTTTTCCAACTAATTTTTCTAGCAAATAAATTTTTAACTAGCAACTAAATTTTGCTAGATTTTTCACAAAATCTAGCCATCCTGAATTATTTAAATGACTTATAAGTATCAGGTGTACAAAAGGATCTACCATAAAACTAAATTAGAAGGAGTACAAATTTCCTCGTTACAATATATAGAATTTCTATAGGGTTTTTCTTTTATTGCAGGACTACAATGATGATATCAGACAAGAGCAAATGTGGGAGATGCAAGTGCTTTCAAGTCAAAAGAATAACAATAATAATAACAATAGCGGCAGTAGCGGAAGTAGTAATGTATCCCGAGCGGAAGAGACAGGAAATAATGGTTCTAGCAGTTCCATTGGATCACGAATTGAATACTCCATGAACGAGGATCATCTTAGTGCAGATGAAACTGAATTGGAAATAGATGGATCTATATGTGATGAACATCCGGCTCTTCGAGGTTTATCACAAGGTACATATACTTCCTTACTATGTAATTATTGTTATAAAATTAGTAGAAGGTCCATTTTCGCTCAATAAAGCCCGGCTCATTCACCATTCCGATTAGTTACTTGATGAAATGTACTAAAATATTGATGAATTCTTAACGATCGATTCTCGCTCAGTAAGGTCCAAAACATTCACCATTCCGATTACTTATTTGATCGGATGCATTAATGTATTGGCGAATGTTTGGGGATTGATTCTAGGACCGTTTTTTTGCTCATCGTAGATTTTCGTATATCATTGTGTTGACAAGATTGTAACCAAACATTTTTAGTTTATTTTTAATTTAAATTTCTTAACGCTAGATGTCACTAGTGTTCCCAAAGTAACTACATTTTCGTTAGTAGTCCCAAACTTATTTGTAACTAAAGCTAGATATACACTTGTATTTAAATAAGTCTATGCTACATAGACTAGATGTTTAAAGTTCTGGAGCTCCCGAAAAGTCTGTCGGGTGAAAATTTGTATCCAGTTTTCCCTCTGAGCAGTATCTATTCTCATCGGCTCTCTGAACAAGCGAATTCTTATAAACAAAGCCATAAGTTACTTAAACATAAGTGTACACAAATATGTTACAGGGTTTAAACTAATTATTATACTGAGCCGATTTTAAACAATATACAAAAATGATCACCCCAATGTTCTGATTAATATGTACTAATATTTTTCACTTGTTTCTGACTTTTAAACTTTTAACATATTTTATAGTACATGGAAAATATAGCTTACAACGTTTTATAATTTATAAAAGTTTCAAATGCAACCAAAACATTAATACCATACGCAAGTTAATTAAATAATATGTATTATATAAACCTGATTAATCAGTTCAAAGCACATTCGTTGAAATTTCTCGTGACATAATGAAATCATAAAGTTTTATTATAATTTAGGAAATAAGAGGGAGTCTTATCACATTCACTACACATAAGTTCCTAACGATGCTATGCTTGCGCTTGCTTGTTTCGTTCTTCTTTTCACCAGGAGCCGCGGCGCGTGACAACTGAAAACAATTAAACAAAAGCCGCGTTGTTTATTGCTTCAGGTTCTAGTTTTAGTGTAATTAATTTCTGGCAAGCAAATGTGCAAAATACGAGATGTGGGATGTGACAAAAACACGCATGAAAACGGGAATAACATATATAGAAATGCGTGTAGTGATAGTTCACTATTTCATTTTAAATTAGTTTCCCAAAATGACAAATTCGGAATTGATGTATGTATAAATTAAGTTTAAAATGTATTATTAATGAAATTTAATAGTTTGCTTCTAGTCACAAAAGATATGTATAATTTGAGTTTCTTGGGAATTTACTCAATATTATTTTGAAAATTTACATTTGAATAATATTCAGTTACTAATGAGCATTGATAGCGTGCGGATCATTAAAAAATAAAATAAATTCACATTTTGAAAGTGTACTTTGAATAAATTGAGAAGGGTCACAAAATGTGACCCTTGTTATTTACCATCAATTTTGCTAAACTGGGCTAAAGATATTCATTATGTTATTATGTTTAGTTCAAATCGTATTGAATATCTCGTTTCATCTTTTAAACTACTAATTGTTTAAGTCGTTTTAGGTCATGTTTCGAACACACAGTTCCAAAGTGGCGCATTTATTTTTATTATTATCTACCTCATTGACGTTGAGATGATAGCATATTGTGGCTTATTACACAACACTTAGAACTATATCTATATATAACTCCATCAGAAACACGATATGGGGTTCTCTAGTACTTAAATCTAGATTTTCTATTTATTGTCTATCTATATGTGCTTGAATCTATTTATGAGCTGATACCCTATTACTTCTCGTTTACATGTGGTGGTGGTGGTGGTGGTGGTGGTGGTGGTGGTGGTAGTTGTGGTGGTGATGGTGTATACATAACAAACCGGAAACATTAATCTAATATTTCATTGAAGATATATTCATATATCGAATGCATTATGATAAGCCAAAGTTCAACATGCTATACAACTTGCTGCAGGCGTTTCGATGACAACGGTGTGGACTGTGTGAACAATAGAGTAGACCTCTGAACATGAATGTCGAAATAAATATATATATACGTAGGGCAGTGGAAGACGAACATATTGGAAACAATGCTAACATTAAAGAAGAGGAACCTGATGTTCAGACCTATGAATATGGCACAAAGGAAGAGCAGAAACTGTCGAGATGCTACACCGAGATGCTAACAAGTATTAAAAACAAGATTACACCTAGTGAGATGTGGGGGTGGACATAAAAGCCATTCAGCAAGAAGGGCGAATGCTGATTCAACTGAAGTGAATCCTTCAACTAGTTATCGCGGAAGTAATGACGGTAATTGTTATTCGACTGGGCATATATTCAACGGGGCCATCACGTACACTCAAGAAAACTCAAATTAAACTCTTAATTCTATTTATTAAGTTAATATAAACAAAGAACAGTAATTTACCTTAGTTAAATCTGATGCATGCTACAAGCCACACGCTAACTACCATCTCCAGTTACTACTTATTGAATCTTGTCGCAGCTCTAGTACTCTGCTACTGGTAAATACTAAGTACCAAGTACTAAGTACCAAGTACTACTCGCAACTATACTTATTTATATAGAGCTACGCCAAGCATCTCATTCATACAGAGGCGCGTAAAATTTCCCCCCTCCCCTTTTACATTTTTTTAATTCAAATATGAACATTATACCATCAATACAAATAATAAAAATATTTAAAATTAAGTTGAGTAACTTTAAAGAAATTTCAATATTTAAAACTGTCTAATCCAGACAATGGAAAATAATCCAAGATACATTTTGACAATGAAATTATTATGTATCATATATTGTTTATAAATGAATTTAGTGTATATATTTAATATTTTATAATGTTATGGTAATCTTGTCATTCCCCTTATAAAACACCTTAACAATTTAATATTCTGGCAAAAGAAAATAATCCAGAAAATTATTACAAGGCAATATTTGTATGGATTTAAATTAGATATTAAATATCATGTACATACATCGATTTGACCGACCTTGCCCGCGTAGTACGACAATAGAAATATTGTTTGTAGTTATTTACTACTTTTTTTAACACTCTTCTACTTATGATATTCTTAAATTATATTATGTTCCGCATTCTAGTAAACTTTAT
>WYDF02104703.1:0-10537 GCA_009867245.2 Adranes taylori
ATTCTAAAAGCATTCCATTAATTACCAGTTCCAGGCTGAAGAGGATGATAAATCCTAAAGCCTCCTTTAAACAAACTAACCAATCTCCCAACAATATACAACCCCAACAGGGAGTGGAGTTTAGTGGGTAAAAATCCCACAGTTGTTGGATGCACCGGGCATCCTTCCTTCCTCTTTTGAAGATTCTCGACTTCCTACGTAAAAAAAAAAAGAAAAAGAATATGTTCGAACGCATACAGGCAATTCCTAGTGTATGCAATGTGGTTTTAAAACTGCACAAAAAAGAAGTCTTTTAGGACACAAACTAACTCCGAAAAGAAATTTGAGTGTACGCAATGTGGTTTCAAATCTGCAAATAAAGGATATCTTCTAAGTCACAAACGAACCTATGAAAGGAGAAGTCCTTCGAGTGTACGGAATGCGGCTCCCAATGTGCACATCAAAGCATCTTGCAAGACATAAACTAATTACTCATACACAAAAGAAATTCGAGTGTGCGAAATCTGGATTCAAAACTGCACATAAAAATATTTTATTGAACATTGTACGAATTCAGGCAAGAATCCTTTTGACTGTATGGAATGTGATTTCAGAACTGAACAAAAAAAGTTTCTAAGACACAAAGAAGTTCATGCAGCAGTAGAGTCCTTCGAGCGTTCGGAATGTCGTTCCTAATCTGCATATGAAAACAGTCTTGCAAGACACAAACTAACTACTCATACAAAGCTAAAATTCGAGTGTGCGGAATGTGGTTTCAAAACTACATATAAAAATAATCTTCTAAAGACACTTTCTCATACAGAGAAGAAATTCGAGTGTGCGGAATGTGGTTTCAAAACTGCACATAAAAAATAAGTTGTAGAACATAATCGAGCGTATTCAGGCAAGCAAAATTTTGACTGTACGTAATGTGATTTCAAAACTAGACAAAAAAGAAATCTTTTAAGAAACAAATGAGGTCATACAGGAGAGAAGCCCTTCGGGTGTATGGAATGTGGTTCCCAATCTGCGTATAGAAACAGTCTTGCTAACTACTCATACAAAGAAGAAATGCGAGTGTGCGGATTGTGGTTTCAAAACTACTCATACAAAGAACAAATTCGAGTGTGCGGAATGTGATTCTAAAATTCACATAAATAATATCTTGTAGGACATACTCGAAGGCATTCAGGCAAGAAAACTTTTGACTGCACGGAATGTGATTTCAAAAGGGGACAAAAAAGAAATCTTTTAAGATACAAACGAGTTCATGCAGGAGAGCACGGAATGTAGTCCCCTGTCTGCATATAAAAACAGTCTTGCAAGAGACAAACTAACTACTCATACAGAGATGAAATCCGAGTGTGCGGAATGTGGTTTCAAAATTGCACATGAAAAGTATCTTGTAAAACATAGTTGAACGCATACGGGCAAAAAGCCTTTCAACTCTACGGAATGTGATTTCAAAACTGGAAAACAGAAATCTGCTAAGACACAAATGAGTTCATGCAGGAGAAAAGCTCTTGGAGCGTACGGAATGTGGTTCCCAATCCGCATATAAAAACAATCTTGCAAGATACAAACTAACTGATCATACAAAGAAAAAAATTGAGTGTGCGGAATGTCGTTTCGAAACTGCACATAAAAAATATCTTGTAGAACATAGTTGAAATATCTTGTAGAACATAGATTTTTCAGCCCCTTTTCTTCGCCACCAGGAGTTGTTTCTTTTGCGGTCTTATTGCTTTTCTTCAACCTCCTAAGAGTCGTCTGCGAACTGTGGAAACATAGATGTTCTATTCAGTCTTTTCTAAGTCTCGTGATTGTTTCTCCAGGATTTATTTTACTGTTACACAAGTGAAAAACTTTACCTAGAAAAGTGATGATTTTCTTTTATCTTCCACATTTCTCTTTTGGTTGTACTTCAGCGGAACCAGCCTCTTTTTTCTGCTTGACTATCTTCTTTTCAGCTCCCAGTAAGTGTGACTTTCTTTCCCCTTTTATTCGTCGTCAGGAGTTGTTTCTTCAGTGGTCTTATTGCTTTTCTTCGACCTCTTCAGAGTCGTCTACGAACTGTGGAACCATAGTTGTTCACTCTGGTCTTTTGATTGTTTTTACCGGGATTTAATTTACTGTTACACAAGAGAAAAACTTTATCTCGAAAGGTGATGATTTTACTGTATCTTACACATTTCCCTTTAGGTCGTATTTCAATGGATCCAACCTCCCTTTTCTACTTGACTATCTTCTTTACAGCCCCTAGTCTCATAGAATACTCCTTCGCGATGTCTCTCTGCGTCATCGAAGTGTGCTCAGTAAGTGTGATTTTCTTGCCCCAGTTTCTTCGTCGTCAGGAGTTGTTGTTTCTGCGGTCTTGTTGCTTTTCTTCGACCTCCTAAGAGTCGTCTGCGAACAATGGAATAATGGATGTTCATTCCAGTCTGTTCTAAGTACCATGATTGCTTTTTTTCCAGGATTTAATTTACTGTTACACAAGACAAAAGTTTTGTCTCGAAAAGTGATGATTTTCTTTTATTTTCCACATTTCCGTTTTCGCAGTATTTCAAAATGACCCATCCTCCATTTTCTGCTTGTCTATCTTCTTTATAGCTCCCAGTCTCACAGAATACTTGTATTCAATGTCTCTCTGCATCATCAAAGGGTGTTCACTAGGTGTGATTATCTTTGTAATTTAATTCACCCGGTGTTGGAACGATTAGAGACTATAAATTCATTATTCTGTAAGATGCGATCATAGCCTTATTTTATTAAACTCTTTTTTGTTTTCCAGATCCTATATGAACGCATGAGGGATACATTGGCGTAACAAGGTACGGCAAGGGAGGGGGGCAGGTCAACTGAACTTCCTTCTGCTCATTTTTCTCTTCCACACGAAAGCATTCTGACTAGTAACATAATGAGGACATACTGACGAATGACTACCCTTCCCCCCTCCCCTCATCGATTTTAAAAGCTGCTAGAAACTGCGTACGCTTATGGAAAGATAAAAAAATGAAATGTTGTATAAAGGTTTGAAGATAAATTTAAATTACCATAACGTAATTTATTTTCATTATTGATCACATATTAATAATCCGATGACAACCGCAAACCAAACTCGCTTAAATTCGACGACGAATATGTATAATATTTTATGCGAATCTAATCTTAAAGTCTATGAAATTTATAGCGGTAATTCAATGGTCGCTAAGAAGGAAATCAGAAGTACGCACAACAGTGCAAATACATCACATTGCAGGCAGAATTGCATGATTAATAGCAAATAGTAGTGAGAGATCAACTTGAGAAAATATTCAACTTGGAAACTTTGTTTTCAATCTCTTTACCGCATACCGCAAAAATTATTTCTTTCTACAGGGTTTAACCAATATATTTAACTATGATTATTTTCATTCAAACAATATACAAGTAATAAAATTGCTAAAATGTTATATTTGAGATATTGGAGATTCTATTATTAGCATAGTATAAACTATTGACACAGTGAGAATTACTCCAGAGCAGAGCTTCCCAACGTTATTTTCGTCGAGTCTCCGCCTATATATTTACATATATTAAGGCACCCTCCACTACGATCTCATTATGCCTCCCAAGGGAGGCGTGAACCACTGCTTGGAAAGTTTTACTCTAGAGTACTGTGACTTAAATATCTGAACCCATGCCTAACTGAGACACGAGTGATGTACAGGTGGAGCCTCAACATCGAGGAGAAAATGAAATTAAAAGAATGATGGGAGCCCAAAAAGTGATGGGCTCAGATAAGAAATCCAACAGCTAGAACCCAGTATAGAAGTCTACAAAGAGAGGTGAAAGCTCTAATTGAAAACAAACAAAAAGAGATCGAACTGAAGAGGTAAACGAAGAAAAGGCCTAATTTTGGATATTCCTAAATAGAACCGGAAGAGGAGAAGACACCAATCCTCCTATAAAATCGGAAAGCAGGCTAGTCTGCATAAATGAACAGAAAGCTGATGCATGCACAAGAAAATCATCTACAAGCCATTTTCATTCCATCATACCATGGAATGAAAATGGCGGTAACCAAGGCGCATTATCAAGCAAGGAAACACCGTCCTAACAAACATGTGTGGCCTAAACCAGCATAAGCCCAGTGTGCAATAAGAAAACTAAATCTTAGAAAAGCCTGTGGAGAGGATGGTATGCCTAACAAACCGATCCATGTGATGCCAGAAAATATAGTGCTTCTCTTAGTATCCATTTTTAGCGATCACATTACCGGACTAGTGGAAGAGAGCTATTGTTTTCATCATACCGAAAAAATACAAGGGACCATCTAATCAGAAGACCAATACCTCTTCTAAATGGTACATCAACAATACTGGAAAGGATAATTAAAGATAAAATGGAAATTTAGACAGAGAACATAAAAGTCATTCTTGCAAATCAATTTTGGACTTAGGAGCAAATTTGTGGTTATTCGGCAAGCTCCAATACTGGATGGTTTAATAAGAAAATCATCCAAGAAAAAGAAGCATCCCAAACAAGTAGTATGCGCTTTTATAGACGTAGAAAAGTATACAATAGAATCTCACGCGAGGGACTAGTCTACAAGGTGGAAACAGTAGAACCAGGTATGGATTTGGTAGCCACAATCCAGTTATTTCTAACTGAAAGACTTACTGTCTCTCAGATAGAAATTGAATTAGAGCATACAATGAACTTTCTGGATGGAGAACAGCAATAGAAGGACTCCCACAAAGCTCTTCACCAAGCCATATACTATATAACTTGAACAGGTACTATATGCCTCAAAAGTGCAAACGAGTAAAGAGCACGAACTGTTGCAATTCTTAGATGATATAGCAGTATTCGCCGACTTACACGTAGCGGCAAGCTGACTAGAAACGGCTCTACAAGGAACTGGGAAGTACTGCAAAAAAGAGGATACCAACATGGAGGCACTCTTCGTTGGGAAGAAGAAACTCCAGTTCAATGCGATACAGTTTGGACAAATGAAATAAAGATCAAAGGTAAAGCTAACTATTTGGGATAAGCCTTTAAGAGGCAGTTTATCTATCAAGCGGATTAAACATACCCAGCCGGATTAGCATAATGAAATCCATCCTGGAACCCATTTTCTGCTACGGGCAAACGGAGATCCAAAAGGTACCGAAAGTACGGAACATCCAATAAGCTAATACGGAAATGCGTAGACGAAGAGCCGTTTTATTTGCAGAACAGTGAGTTACCTAATCCAAATAACAGATATGCGAAGATCGAAGCTGGGCCTAAAACCACCCCAACAAGGAAGTTCGCAAACGCGGAAAACGAATGGACAATTAACTTACTACTTGGCCCTTTACAAAGTAGTAAGCGGAAAACTGAAATACAATAAAGTGGAAAAAAGACTGAACCGTCCGAACCTATTGTAGTATGATATCTGAGTCGATTTCGATAGTTGAAGAGTAATTAAATGGAGCTGAGGGTACCAAAACGCCATAAGTATACCACATGTGGAACCATCTTAAACCTATTAGATATAACAGGCAAGGAATGAGGGCACTGTTTTGCAGTAAGTCATACATCGGCCTCATACTGCATGCATAAAGAGCTGAAAGTTGAATTTATACATTTTAATGGCATCGACTCAAATTCTCGTGAGTCGTTGCCATCATATTTTTAGTTCACTGATAGATGTATTACTTTGACAGAGTAATGATGAGATGATTCTTGCATAGTTGTGTAAAAAATCTTTGCTTAGGATAATTTCCAAAACGTAGGATGAGGTGTATTGAAGGTAACGGGAATATATTCTATTGGTGCTGCTACCTTGTGGTATCGCTGTACCGAAGAGAAGCAGCCAGAAACTTTTCGTTGCGTAAATATTTAAATTCTGTTGATCAATTGAGAAAGTTTATCTACTCATCTACCAATAAACAAAACATCAGGTTTTGAAGTGACGAAACTTCCTGAGAGAACCATTGCCAACTTCTGTAGTCCATGAAAATTGCTCACCGTATAGTGCTCACATGTCTTTATCAAGGATTACGAGATTTTTCGAAGGTGATAACTCCAGAACAAGAACAGCTATCCACTTCAAATCTTTCCTATAGGATTTAGAAGACCAACGTTTTATTAAGTATGTTGTCTATTTTCTATAAAATGTCTAGAATTTATATAAAATGTAGACCGGAATTTTGCGTTAATTTTTGTTAATCAATATATTTTAATGATATTTTAGGTGCTTTTCTTCAAACTCCTAAGAGTCTCTGCGAACTGTGGAATAATGGATGTTCATTTCAGTCTCTTCTATGTACCATGATTGCTTTTTTCCAGGGTTTAATTTACTATTGCACAAGAGAAAAGTTTTATCCCGAAAAGTGATGATTTTCTTTTATTTTCCACATTTCCATTTTCGTAGTATTTCAACGGATCTTTTTGCATGGATTATGAATAAAATGGTCTAAAAAAACTGAACAACAAAATTTAAACATTGCCATACAAAAATAGTAGCTCTTGCAGAAGCCTTCCATTTGAACTTATTTTTTCCATTTGAAATAAAAGATATATTTCAAGAAAACGGAGCTACCATTCATTAACATTCTGGGCGGCTTATTTCCAAATCAGGTCATCTCACGAAACAGAGAGTTTGTAGGAGTAACCCGTTCGCGGAACCTTAGAGCTTGCAACATTATCTTTGGGTTACTTCAAAAGACACCACGCTGAAGCTACGAGAGCAATTCAGGCTCGCATACAACAATTGAGATGGAGTATTCCAAATCCTAACAAAAATGCTATATTAAGATTAATTGAGTCAAACGTTACTTTATGTCAAACCATGATGAGATCAATCGGATTTTTTTTTGACTTCGTTACAACCATGTATAGTACAATTGTTTAGATTGTGACTATAGTTTTAACCCTTTCGGGCCATCGTCAGAGATACAGACTACGGGTTCTAGGATTCATATGTGTTCTATTATTTGGGTGTTTTAGGTAACCATATTGGAGCTATGAGTGATTGGACTTAGTGGTGTTAACTGTTAAAGTACATGGGAAGAGACAACAACTAGATAAACGAGAGCAACAACAAAACAATGACAACGACTACGAGAGATTTAAGCTACGAGGGATTGGACGTAGTGATGTTGCCTGTTAAAGCACAAGGGGAGCGCCAACAACTAGATAAACAGGAGCAACAACACAACAACGACGAGACAACGATTACGAGAGAATAGGGCTACTAGGGATTGGACTTTGTGGTGTCAAAGACTAAACGACTAGATAGACGGGAGTAACAACACGACAACGACACGTGAGATTGGATTACGAGGGATCTCCCATTTAGTCTTTGACATCACCAAGCCCAATAGAACTACGAGGGATCCCTCGTAGACCAATCCCTCATTGTTCGTCCTTGTCGTGTTATTACTCCCGTCTATCTAGTTGCTGATCCCCCCCCGTGAACTTTAATAGCCACTAAGTCCACTAAGTCCAATCCCTCGTAGCCTCAACCACTCGTAAATGTTGTAATTGTTGTGTTGTTGTTCCCGTTTATCCACTTGTTGGCTGTCCCTTGTATTTTAACAGCTAACACCACTAAGTCCAACGGCTCGTAGCCCTAACATGGTGAACTAAAACATCCCAATAATATCTGTATGTTTGAAGATGGGCAGAAATGGTTGAAACTATTATCACAAAATAAAGAATTGTACTATACGTAGTAGTAACGAAGAAAAACACTTCCAAATGATCTTAAAAATGCCTAAGAATCCTGATGAGGAATTGGAAAACTTGTTCTGTTAACCAATAAACTATTTAATGTTCATTGGGGAACCCAAACTCGTTAAGAAATGCATTAGAACAGAACATGGTAAAAATAACAGTTAACTCAATAGAAAATTGCAACTAGCTTGTATGATGATGTTTATTTCCACAATGATTCTTACTGCGTTTGAGAATTAGATAATAAATTTACATTGCACTTTAGATAATATTTATACGAATTTTGATGGGAATTAATTAAATAAACAAGAAAAGAGATAGAGTGAGAAGTAAATATATCATACACATGTGTTTTCATAATATAGGGGTTGATCAAAAATAACAGGATCTCTAACATATGAGAAAAGACATATAATTTGTCTTCATATTACTGCAATCTGCTTATACGTAAATTAAAGAGGGTTTCATAAGGAACAATATAACATAAAAAACACTTCAAAGAAATGGTCTTGGTCTAAATTTTGAAAGAAGTCAGTATGTCTCAAAGCCTGGATTAAAATTTGGATTGAAATTTTGGAATGAAGTTTGGTGGGTAGGTGCTCAAAATTTTTGCGCACCGAATAAACTTTTTATTATTATCTTTTTCTAAACGCAACATGGAAGAAACTCACTATTTCTAATTCTCTTTCTACTTTGTCTTATACATCTATAGGAACTAGTCGTATTGGTTCGTCTTCCACATAACCACATGCTGCTAAGTTGAAATTTCTAAATACTTCTGGTTCCATCTCAAAAACTATTAAAGATAAGACATTGAGATAAGTTGTGTCGTATAGCCCACTTTAAACATGTTGGATTTTATTTGAAACATTTTTTATCAACAATCAATATTAAACTTATATACAGGATGTCCTTTTCTGTAAAATAAGTATAAGTAAAAGTGTCGTAAGATCGTTCAGTGCCAACAGATTAGAAAACACGAACCATTAAATTTGATAATAATTTGATCTTGAAAGAATACTTTAAATATTTTGATTCCTATGAAATCTGATAAAAAAAACTTAACGACCCTATATAGCACTAGAAGGCCCTCCAGCAATTTCAACTGTAAAATCTACCGAGGCAATTTAAATCACAAAATAATTTTTTAAAAGACTTTTCGGCAGAACCCTATGCATTTTTAGAGCTTCATAGATAACAATATTTTCTTTAAAATGATACCCAACACGATGGACCTAACTTTTATACTTCCCTATATATATATATATATATATGCAGCCTTTAATAGTTCCCTACGCCAATTAAATTTTTTTCGCGTGTTCTATTAAATCGCATCAGGAAAGCACTGGATAGATAGAAGTTTAAGAAAGGGGCAAGGTGAATTCAGAGAAAGCAGATGCTGTACAGATCAAATCGACATCATAAGAGCAAACGCTTGAATGTCAGTCGCTCCTATATCTGACGTTTGTCGATTTTGATAAAGGCTTGCTGCCTTCCAACTGAATAACTACCCAAACAGTGTTGTATCTGTAATTATTCTTTTTAGATACTAAAGTAAATTCTGCAATTAGACAACCAATTCTCGATATTTGAAAAGAACAATTATTCCAGTTCTCAAAATTTGAAGTTGACTATTGCAAATACTAAATGTAGAATATAAATTAAAACCAAATAAGTTGTACCTGCACTGATGATTAAGAAATCTTCGTGTAACAATGTATGGCATCTCCTCCTGCCGTAATTGGGATAAAACTTGTAGCAATGCTTTTCCAGCTGCCCGACATGTCGCCAGGAACGGTTCCAATTGCTTAAAGAATTCAACCCATTCGAGTTGATCATGCTGCATCACTGCACCGCCACAACTTGCTGGCAATTGATCTTTAGCTATATGTTTTTCGAGTTTGCTTGCGCGATGTAAGTACAACACCTGAAAAAATAACTATATGTAAAAAACGAGAATTTATTGTTTAATTTTGTTAAGGTGGTGATTGATAGGAGAAAAAACTTTAAATTTTGTAAGTATAAAATCTCCTAAGACAGTATCGGATAAATCACTAAGCACATAATAAGGAACACACACGTCTAGGAACAAATAATCTCTTTAGTCAATGCTGGAACCCATTGACTGCTTTGGAGTACATGTTTGATTAAAAGAAACCACTAAACTAATACTCCAAAATATCAAATTTTATTCCTGTCAACAAAGAGTAACGCGTTTCGAGGTTCATAAATGCCTACAAGAAAATTTCATCGAAGAATTCAACGAAATTATATATTCTTTTTGATTATACTTATATCCTGTAACAAAGCATGTTACTTAGAAGATACAAGTATCTATGAAATTACGTACACCTTCATAATAAATTAAATCGATCAACTAGATAGGTTTCGGGAACCCTATATTCAATTGAACTAATAATAAAATTAAATGCATACTACTTATTGAAAGATACGAAAGCGTTTACGTCTCACGCACCAGAAATCTATTGTCTCTTGTTGTGTGTTGTGTTGTATAACGCACACGTTACCTATGTTTACTATATGTATTACGATTTTCGTATATTATGTGTATGACTGTTTATGAACACGCTAACTGTATATGTATATAGAAAGTATGTGCAAGTGGTGTTTGTGCTCTCCACTGACTCCACTGTCACCTGCGTGAGAGACTGCATCGAGAACAATATAATATGTTTCGCTGTTTGTCGCCACTGCTGGGCTGACTGTCTCCATTGCAACGTGTGACGTGCTGCCGAAAGGAAAAATGCGAAAGGAACGCACACGTTACCTATGTTTACTATATGTATTACGATTTTCGTATATTATGTGTATGACTGTTTATGAACACGCT
>WYDF02104714.1:0-10537 GCA_009867245.2 Adranes taylori
TCTATTAAAAATTCCCGAAACAGGTCGATTTTTGATTTTAATTTACTGTTTTTTAAAATAATAATCTAATATACAGGGTGAACTCCCTTCGTATGATGACGTCATCAGCAGTTTGTTTAATAGAACACTCCATTTTTCTTTCAATTTCCGGATTTCGCTTGCTGAGCTGACTCCTAAAATGTATCACAACTTTGCTTTAAATTTTTACAGGGTGGGCAAAAATACAATATAAATGAAGAATTAACGTAACAAATAAATTTAATTGAATGACGTAGTTATGCAATTACTGTGATACATTACCAAAAACAATATTTATTGTAAAAGAAAATTTACAATAAATATTCAAATTGTTCTGAATTGACCAATAAACAATGACTTAATACATTCGTATCTAACATTTTGGTAGATAGGAAGAAGGGGACAAGTAGAATGACCCGCTAGATCGCCTCATCTGAGCCCATTACACTTCTTTTTTAGTGTAATTTAATATATATAGTTTACATTAACAGACCTAAAAATATCATTGAGCTAATCAACTGAATCAGGCAAGAAATGACACCAACTATGCTCCAAAATGTTAGAGACGAATGTATT
The DNA here is from genome assembly GCA_009867245.2 of Adranes taylori. Classification (NCBI taxonomy): domain Eukaryota; kingdom Metazoa; phylum Arthropoda; class Insecta; order Coleoptera; family Staphylinidae; genus Adranes; species Adranes taylori. Next base: position 595 of record WYDF02104714.1, read on the forward strand.
CCTCGGTTAGGTCATTATTTATTGGTCAATGGAGAACAATGCAATTACTGTTGTGTATTACAGTAATTGCATAACTACGTCATTCAATTAAATTTATATATTACGTTAATTCTTCATTTGTTTTGTATTTTTGCCCACCTTGTAACAATTTGCAGCAACATATGATACATTTTTGGACTCAGCTCAGCAAGCGAAATCTGGAAATTGATAACATGGGGTATTCCAAAAAAACTGGTGATGACGTCACCACACGAAGAGAGTTTAGCCTGTATATTAGATTATTATTTTGAAAACAGTAAATTAAAATCAAAAATTGACCTGTTTCGGGAATTTTTTATATTAATGTTTACTTAGCTAATAATGAATTTATGATTTACTTTATGGACGCACTGTATATACACATACATAGGCAAACAGAAATTAAAAACTACGCGTTTGAACGCGGGACCTCCAAAAGGTGCTTATCCATCAAATTATCACGAAGTTGAAAATTTTCATGATTCCTATACCTTTCGTATAGGAATGTGCTTACATATGGATATGGTATATGAAAGATGATAGCAGTTGAATTTAAAAGATCCATTATCTTAACAAAATAGTTGCTCTTTTATTTTTTCGGTACGACACTGTAAGTGTACTAATTTTGGTGTGATAATTAACACTAAGTCTAGTATTTAGTAACTTAATTTTAGTCAGTTATTAAAGTTTTACTAGCTTTATGTTTGATATCACAATAATAGTGCAGTGCGCAGTGGCTTAGCAAATAACTAGATAAATTAAAGATATTTTTTATGAAAGAAAAAGATACAGAGACCACGAATATGCTTCTAAACGCCCAGAAATTTACCGTTCTCATTTTACAAACCATCTACTAAACAACAGACATAATAATCAACCAATTGAAAAAACAATAACAATACAAAGTAACAAAAGCATTGATATGATAGAATAGAAAGAAATAGTATATATACATACAACCAAAACCAAACTCTAATAAACGAACTACTCAACTGAAAATTATTTATATCGCAAAACCAGAAAGAAATAGACAAATAAATAGGCAACAATATCAAGAGCAACATATCATCTTTCACAGTGACGGAAAATATCAACAGTCGCTTGAAAATGGCCGAAGGACGACATGCATCGCGAATTAAATAAATAGTGCTTACGACAGCTTTAGATATAAATAATTATATATACAATTTGTAACAGGCAGTAAAAAATCTTTCCTGCTGTTAAAACAGAGGCTATTATTTATGTGCTCTCATTGTGAGTTTCTAGTAGTAGGTTGTAAATAGAATTGCCTATAGTTTAGGAGAATTTTGTTTAGGTTTCCTAGTGTCAAATATCCAGTAAAATGTTCCGAAGGTGCTAAAAGGGTGGCGTACTCTTGTATTCGATTAATATGACATTTCTTTAGTTATTGACAAGCTAAAATAATCTGTTGTTAAAATGGATTTATTATGCTTGCTATAATTAAGTTGCTAATAGTATTTTTCAACTTACCTGACGTTAGGTGCTGGTAGTTTAGCTTGCGCAGCATTTATTTGATTGAAATTTACTTAAAGGTCAATTGCTTTTAGTTCAAGTAATCGGACTATTCAACTGAAACTTATATCTGAGTGTTCGTGTTGCGAGTTCCGATATGAATGGTCCACCATTCTTTCGTTACGGGTGTTTGAATTATCACAAATTCGAAGCTGTTGCTTACAATATTATTTGGTGAATGTCAGCTACGGAGAATTACTGGTGAAGTTCACCAGTAAAGGGCCCTTAAGGTTTCATAAGGCTCCTTAAAGTTCTATTAGATTCTTAAATCCTATCGCCTGCACTATTATTAAATTAAGAAAAAATATAGTTTCGAAATCATCATTTAAAAATACAGATCCGTTTTGACTTAAGTGTTAAAAATACAGGTCCTTAAAAAATTGACTCGATGGTGTTCTATAAAGGAGACGTTATTTGAGGAATCCGAAAAAAAAATTTTATAACTTGTTAATTTTTCCAGAATAAAGTTACTAGAGAAAAAAACAAAAACACGAAGCCATTCAAAATTTTTATCGACTCTACAAAATGTGGGTTTTCCCCATTTAACCTTTCTTTTTGCTTTGCATTTATCATAATTTTCAAGACAGCAATTATAATTCCGTGGCCAAGTAATGCTTTTTTAAAAACTTTTATTACGGAATTATAATGAAATTTAAGGAATTATATTTAATAACTTAAATATATTTTAATATTTTATATAATAAACAATATTACAATATTGTTTAACAATGGAGATATAATGCAAGGTTTAGTTATATTCCAAATTAATTTTATACATTAAAATAATTATTTATAACTGCTAAGCCTAAGGTAAAGACCTAGAGTTATATAAAACAATAATTAGTACGTTTAAAAAGACACGAAACAAACTATATGACTACTGTACTATGAACAATAATAATTGCGCGCCAGCGATTCTGTTTAAATAGGGTTAAGTGGATCATTAATTCTAGAACAGCATTGAACATTAACATATATAGAATGAATAGACGTAAAGTAAATCTATGCATGTGTAAGTAAAGTACAAGTAATGTATATGCAATACATAAATAATGTATAAGCATATATACATATATATATATATGCAAGTAAAATCTAGTGTTTCTATAACACACGCCTACTGTCCACTAGTAGCTAGAGAGCGGCGATAATTTATAAATCTAGTGGCCCTATCATAACTCAATCCACAATATATCACTCGCCACGTATATATACAAGAAAAATTATTTGGATTTCACGAATAACTATGAAAAGTAGACAAAATAAATCACTGGAAAAACGTGCAATGTTGTAATCACTTGGCAATCGGCTGGTAAAGCACCAGCACCGAATTGATAATGACATCGTCAAGCAAACGATCAATTAGGTTACATATTCCCGCCTAATTTGCATAATGTTTAGCAATTTTGCATTTAATGCGCAACATTAGTAAAACTGTAGACCATTTTCGTTTGGTATACATAGGATAGAAAATAAGGACGTGAGTAAGCAATGCAATTATTTTGACAGTGCCGCAATGTGTTATTCTTCTTTATTAATTGAACGCATTAGGTTTTTGTCATTTTATGTTATTGTTTTAAAACGAATTACATATACGATCTATTCAGTGAAACAGAGCAGTTGTGTCACAACCGAAAATGATATTACCAAAGCACATTGTTGCCACCTCAATTAGAAATTCTTTTATTTATCTACAATAATTACGCATAGCCTAAACTTCGAAACTTCATTACCATTTTATTCAAAATTTAGGATGAAATTCTGAAATTTGGATTCAGATGATATCTACAAATTTAAAAAATCGAATTTTTAAATTCTGGTGATCAATTTTCAACAACACAAAAATTCTAAAATCTAAAAAATAAAATTTCTGGTGATGAATTTTCGAAATTTTATTTAGCCAAAATTAAAAGAAATTCATCAAATAGAGCAAATTTATTATGAAAACAAACAAAAACAGCTCAAAACTCCAGGTTACTTTTGGCAAAACAAAAGATTTATTTAATAAATTTTTATTCTAATTTTTTTTATGTAGCCTTTAATAAAATGCTTACATTTTGGTCAATTTGATTAAATTATTGCAATACTTTATCAAACTAAAAAATTATAAATTTCGTTAAATTGACCAAGATGAAGATTTAAGTTATTATATACTATTTGATTTTATGAACAATTTTGTTACAGTTTTTTTTTGTATATTCAACATTTCTGATGAAACTCTGAAATGTTGAATGCGATAAAAATTCTAAAATCTAAAAATTATAATTTCTGGTGATGAATTTTCGAAATTTTATTTAGCCAAAATTAAAAGAAATTCATCAAATAGAGCAAATTTTTTATGAAAACAAACAAAAACAACTCAAAGCTCCAGGTTGTAGCCTTTAATAAAATGCTTAAATTTTGGTCAATTTGATTAAATTATTGCAATACTTTATCAAACTAAAAATTTATAAATTTCGTTAAATTGATCAGGATGAAGCTTTAAGTTATTATATAGAATTTGATTTTATGGACAATTTTGTTACAGCTTTTTTTGTATATTCAACATTATTTCAGATGAAACTCTGAAATTTTGAATTGATAAAAATTCTAAAATCTAAAAAATCAAATTTCTGGTGATGAATTTTCGAAATTTTGTTTGGCCAAAATGTAAAAATTTTATCAAATTGGCTAAAATTTTTTATGACGGGAAACGAAATTACCTTAAAACCCTTTTTCGTATCGTTAATAAAGTTGCTACAGTTTAGTCAATTTGTCGAAATTTTTATAGTATCAAATTGAAAGTATAAGTATTTCATCATATTGACCAAGATAGAGCAACTGCTACCAATTGATTTTATAAACGTTTTCGGATTTTTTTTTTGATTTCATAAAGAATTGTGGTATAATTTTTTTCGGGTCATTCAGAATTTCTAATGAAATTCTGAAACTTTGAATCAGATAAAATTTCGAAATTTTATAAATAAAATTTTTAAATTCTGGTGATGACTTTTCGAAATTTTTTTTGCCAAGTTTTAAAAATATTATCATATTGGCTAAAATTTTTCATGAAAGCAAACGAAAATACCTCAAAGTCCTCTTTTGTAACTATGATAAAAAAATTACATTTTGGTCAATTTGATGAAATTTTCACAGTATTTTATCACACTGAAATGTAAAAATTCCATCAAATTCACCAAAATAGAGATTTGAGTTACCAAAATAGACCATTTGATTTCATAAACAATTTTAGCATAATTTTCTAACTGTGATCAGATATTTACCTATTTTTCAATTTGATGAAATGTTTACATACTCTATTGTATTGAAAATTAAAAAATTTCATCAAATTGACCAAAATAGAGCTTTGAGAGGATACGCTTCGATTTCATAAACAATTTTGGTGTAACTTTACTTTGTAACATTCAAAATTTCTCATGTAGTTCTGAAGCTATGTATTAGATAAAATTTAGAAGTTGAAAAGAAAAGTGTTTAAATTCTGGTGATAAATTTTCAAAATTTTTTTTTGGTCAATATTTAAAAATTTTATCAAATTGGCCAAAATTTTCTGTGAAAGCAAACGAAAACAACTAAAAGCCGCATTTTCAAACTTACAAATTTTTTTCTATTTTGGTGAATTTGATGAAGTTCTGTTACCATTTGATTTCATAAACAATTTTGGCATATTATTTTTGTCTCATTCAAAATTTCTGATGAATTCTGAATCGGAATAAAATTCGACATTTAAAAATAAATTATTAAATTCTGGCGAATTTTCGAATTTTTTTTAGCCAACATTTAAAAGCTTTATTAAATTGACTAAAACTTTTTCCGAATGCTAACGAAAACACCTCAAAATCCAATTTTGTACCTGTGATCAAATTTTTACATTTTGTTCAACTTGAAATTTTTGGAGTACTTTATTAAACTAAAAATTTCATCAAATTGGCCAAAATGAGGCTTTGAGCTGTAATATTTTTGTCTATTTAAAATTTCTGATGAAATTCTGAAATGTTGAATTAGATGAAACTTAAAAATTAAAAAAAGGAAATTCCAGTACTGGATTTTCGATACTTTAGTCAAAGTTAAAAAATTTCATCAAATGGAGAACATTCTTCATAAAAGCACAAGAAACAGATCAAACCCTATTTTTGATAACTTTGATAAAAATTTTAAATTTAGGTCTATTTCATAAAACTTTTACAGTACTTTATCAAACTAAACATTTAAGAGTTTCATCAAATTGACCAAAATGGAGATTTGAACTGTTACCATTTGATTTCATAAACGATTTTGTAATAAATTTTTTGTCTTATATAAATTACTAATGAAACTGAAATATTGAATCAAATGAAATCTTGAAATTTAAATAATAAAATCTTTAAATTCTGATGATGAATTTGCGTAATTTTGTTTGACGTAATTTAAAAATTTCATCAGATTGACCAAAAATTTTTATGAAAGCAAACGGAAACCATTAAGTAACTTTGATAAAAATTTTTACATTGTGCACAGTAATTAAAAAATTTCATCACTGACCAAAATGGAGCTTCGAGTTGTTTCCATTTTGATTCATAAAGAGTTTTGGTATAATTTTTTATTGTCTCATTCAAAATTTCTGATGAAATTCAGAATTTTTGAATCGGATTTATAAGTAATTTATCAAACTGAAAATTTAAAAGTTGTGAATTTCCGAATTATTTTTAGCCAACATTTACAATTTTTATCAAATTGAATAATATTGATTGAAAACAGCTCAAACTCCTGTTTTGTACCTTTGATCAAATTTCGTTCAATTTGATGAAATTTTAACAGTATTCTATCAAACAGAAGATTTAAGTATTTCATCAAATTGACCAAAATAGAACTCAGAGTTGTTACAATTTGATTTCATAAACAATTCTGATATAAGTTTTTTCCACTCATTCGAAATTTCTAATGTATTTCTGAAATTTTTTATCAGATAAAATTTCGAAATTTACAAAATAAAGTTTTTAAATTCTGGTGATGAATTTTCAAAATTTTATTTTGTCAATTTTTAAAAATTTCATCAAATTGGTTAAAAGTTGTTAAGAAAGGAAACAGAAACAACTCAAAACCCCATTTTCTAACTTTGATAAAATTTTTACATTTTGAGGCATTTGATGAATTTCAGTTACCATTTCATAAACACTTTTGGTATAATCTGTTTTTGTTTCATTCAAAATTTCTGATGAAATTCTGAACTTTTCGATCAGAAAAAGTTTTGTAATTCTGATGAATTTCCGAAATTTTTTAGCCAACATTTAAAAAGTTTATCAAATTGACCAAAATAGAGTTTTGACTTGTAAACATTTGATTTCATAAATAATTTTAGCATAATTTTTTTTCGTCGTATGAAAATTTTTGATGTAATTATGAAATTTTGTATCAAATAAAATTTCTAAATTTACAAAATAAAGGTTCTAAACTCTGGTGATGAATTTTAAAAATTTTTTTGGCCAATTTTTAAAAATTTCATCAAATTGGTCAAAATTTGTTAAGAAAGCAAAAAAAAGCAGCTCGAAGCCCCATTTTCTATCTTTGATTAAAATTTTACGTTTTGGAGAATTTGATGAAATTCTGTTAAAACTTTTGGTATAATCTGTTTTTGTTTCACTCAAAATATCTGATGAAATTCTGTACTTTTGAATCAGAAAAAGTTTCGTAATTTAAAAATAAAATCTTTGCTGAAATGGGCACACAGCTGTCGAAATTTTGTTTGGCCAAAAAAATTCCATCGAATTGACCAAAAATGTTTATCATTGCAAACTAAAACAACTCACTTTAGGTTTCTATAGTTACTTTCATTATTTAATTCTCCTAGATCAACTACAAATTTAATTAAACTCTGCGCAACCCTATCAACCACAAATAATTTCTCTAAGCCAAGGCTGTATAAATAAAAGAGAAGCATAAATTTAACAAAATGTATTGAGAATGATTTGGGAAAGGCATTCATGGAAATAAACTTATCATTCGTGTATTCAAACAAAGTAATTAACGCCTCATTAACATAATAAAATAGAATTATATTTGTATTCAACTACTATGTGCAAACAGTAGAATGAACTTGGCGTTCAATTCCCGTCAAATAGATTTCCAAATTATTTATAAAATTACTCTACCACTATGCGCTTATCTAACTACCGAAACGTATTTAACATTTTAATTTAAGTCATGATTATATGTTCAAGACACCGAGTAACGGAGATTGATTTTGCACTTTAATATTGCTTACTATTGTCTATGCACTCCAGTGAGAGCTTTGTGGCTTGTACTCATTTCATTGACTATCCAAATTCCTACTAAAATTACGATCAGCACTTCTCACTATAATCTCACTAGCCCTAGTAAATTGCTATAATTTAATGTATTTTCACTTAATTACCTATCATCCAATTCTACTAAATACTTTCGACCATAATGGATTCATGTGTAATCAAATCTGCATCCTTCACTCATACTTATACAGTATCATACGAAACGATTTCATTATCTACTGATTGATTCCCAATCAGATCTATTTATTCACACACATTCAGTAATAACGGCGGCAACCTACTCCCCACTACGCTTATTGCATAGGTCGGTTGTCCCACATGTGTGTAAAAGTATTTGTTTAAGATTTAATTACATAAGATAAGGTTCAATAATTATTTATACATCATAATTGTAAAACTTATTTATGGTAAAACTACCCATAGGCGACTACCCTCTTTTTTCCAACTAGTTCACCCTAGCACACAAACTGCTTACGTAGTAAGAACCTTTTACAAAATATAGCTATCCTAAATTATTTACATGTATCAACCGCATAAAACTATCTACCATAGAACAAAAGTAGAACCAGGACAAATTGCCTCGTGACACTCGCCACCGCACCGGGAAAATTCGGTTCCGAATTTTAAACAACGAAGAATATAGAAAGCATAACTAAACCAAAATAGTTAACATAATTACTACAACTAATTTTATCTGCAAATTTATTTCCATCATAATCGTCGTTCAGCTTATTATCATACACGTAAGTCTAACTCTAATAATATCGAAATAATTAAAAAAATTATATTGAAAAATAATAAACTCATAGTACAAAAAATTAATACATCGCGTACAAATTGTATGCATCATTATTCCCCCCGCCCCATTCCTCCCTAATTTTTTTATATTTAAATTGAATATTTGAATATTGACGGGCCAAATAAGATATTTATTAAGAAGTTAAAGATAAAATTTGTATCAAAAGACATTTACGGCATTCCAATATTATGGAGTTTAATCGCTCTCAATTCGATACTTACGTTTAACAAAACCCGTATAAAGTGATATTAATTAGATGATAAATAATAAATTTCTACGTCACTGTATAACCTGATTGACTTGCCTATCCATTCTCAAACTCAACGCTGGTCAACAATTCATTTAACGTCTGTTGGAGTCTAATTTAATCGCGGATGAGAAACTGAAGGGTTGTTGCGCTAATGTCATTTTGCTAGATCGAAAGTTCGAACCGTATATTTTGCGTATATAAGGGTGGCATGGTCTTTTGCAATGCAAATATGTACCGAAATTAATTAAAAGGCATTATTTAAATATTGTTAAATACCATGTTTTTCTTGTTTCTTATCTTAATAATTAATTTTCTAATTTATGTATGTATAAGTGATGAATCTGAATTAACATATCGATTAATTATGAATGTTGTGACATAAGGTATGACTGATTTTGTAATCAAGATTGCTCTCTATGAAAGTGCCTAATATGCCTAATGATTCTAGATAGACAAGAAGAAAATATGTTTGACTTCATACATACTAAATTTAGAAATTTGATAAAATCAAATTACTAAATTACTTTGGTTCTCTACTTCAAATAGGAAAAACTACAATTGTCTCCTGTACATGTGGAGGTTTTTAAGCTAGTACACATTCACTTGATGGCGCAATTGAGATGTGAGGACACAATTTTACTGATTTCGTGTTTTCCAATAACTTAATTGTTCGCTTGTCTGAAGATGTCCAAGATGCCCAAAAACAACAGATCAAATTTTTGAAATAGGATATCGTAGCGTCAATTTTTGTGACATGGGATTGTGTGAATCCTAACTTGATAAATAAATTCTACTTCCAGTTAAAGTCCATCCAATCCAATCGAAATGAAAGTAAAAATTAGGTTAGGGCCTATGCAGAATTAATTACTTATTACTTGGGGAGTTAATACATTTTATAATTCATCATCATCATCAGTAGTGCTATAGCCCTACAGGGCCTCGACTTTCTCCAGCCTCGTCCGCCATCCTTTCCGGTCTCTGGCACGGACCTTCCAGTCAGCTGCACCAATTTTTCTGGCATCCTCGGAAACGCCGTCCTTCCATCTCAGCCTTGGTCTCCCT
>WYDF02104725.1:0-10537 GCA_009867245.2 Adranes taylori
AACGGGGAAACATAAATGTTGGATATCTAGAGTGAGTAAGATGGTGAGGTTCGAAAGAAAAGTGTGGATGGATGAAGAGTGGAGATTGGTACAGGAAGCATATGAAAAAGGCATGAATGAGAAGGGTATTGTTGGAAGGGAGAATAAATGGTTAAAAATGATAAGGAAACTGTATGAACGAATAGGGTCGTGTATGAGGTGATGGGGAGAGCAAGTTGTGGAAGGAATAAAGATGGTGGATGAGGTAATTGAGAGAATGATGGATGTGGAGAGGCAAGAGAGATATGTACGTTTTACAGTGAGCAAGTTTAATGGAAAGTATGAATGGATAATGGGGGAAGAAGGGATGGCTAAATATTTAGAGTCTGAATAAAACTTTGGAACAACTTGGAACGCAAACAGACCCTTTTAATGTTCAAAAACAGTCACCTGTTGCAAGATATCTGAGAGTAATTTGTAACTGTAAACTTTCCGGAATACGTTCTCTCATCGAAGTATCATGTTTCTCAATGAAAGGTGTAATTTTGCTAAGCAATTCTTCAATTTGTTATTTCCTCATACGAAGATAATTTCTACACATTGCAATATCGGCGTAAAACCCAATGATTCACTCACCAGCGTTTTTTTTCAATCTCTTTTTTTAATTAATTCTTTAGTACATTTGCCAAATATGGGCAAATTATAATAATTCCAGCACCAATTAATGCACCTTCTTTACTTGTCGCCATATTGAAATGAACTGTTGAATTCATTTTCGATGATACGTGTAAACAAGAAGTGAATTCAGTTTTTGTTTCACTACGAGTGGGAAATCGGCGGTGATCATGGAGAAGTGAACCGTGTAAATGCCCCTTTAGCTGTTCATTGCCATTCTGCATACTGGTTACTTCTCGTATAAGTTCTACACACCGATCCGCATGTGAAGACTGGAAGTATGCAGTGGTTGTAAAGATACTACTTTAGAGTATTAGGTGTATCTGTTGTAAAGATTTCTTTTAGACAACACATCAATTTTTCTAACGATTTTTCAATTTTTCAACCAAATTTCTAAAAGTGAAATTTGGTTGCTACTTGTTGTCGTAGTTTTAGATTTATTTCTTGTAAATTTATATGTAAAATGTAATTATTTCTTCACTTACCGTAACTTACAGTTTTTAAAGTAAAGTTTTGTGTATTACATAAGAAATTAGAACATTATATTTTGTTAAGGCAGAAGATTTATATCTATTTTTAATTTTATTAATAGTTTGTTATATGAAAATAACGTCAAGAAGTTTCTGCGAGCTGCTGCGACCATAGATTATTATGTAAAAATTTTTAGTTATCAATATTATTGACGTTAAATGTATATGAAAATAATTAAAACCTCAAATAATAATCAGTTAGTTTATTATTTAACACAGTTCAAACAGTTAAATTATCTAACAAATTTTTGGTCCTTCGAACCGGATTATTTATTGGAATATAATTCAACTTAAATGGCAAATGAAAAGAACATAATTTTGATTTCCTACTAAAAGAATAAAGGTATAGATGATATGGAACAAAGGCTTCAATGATAGTATAAAAGTTTAATATAATTTGAATTTGGAACAGCATAGTGACAGTTCCTTCAAGTAAAAATAATTTACTTGAATCAGAATATTGGCAGATCTTTTGAATGAAAAATGGACGGGCCTTTATGTTGCCTATACAATAATGTTTATTCGAATGTCCTATTTTTTATCGTTCCTGAGATATTTCAAAAAGTTTGTTAAGCTTTAAACGTAGCAACACCGCTTCCTATACAATTTGGCAGCATGGGACTTTTTTTATTCGACGCATAATACAAGGTACTATATGTGTGTAAAATTTCAATCTCGTAGTTTAAATACGAAATTTCTGGACACAAAAATGGCTCCTATCCGCCAAATTTAATCGAGACTGGTCCCATAGGGAAGGAGGAATTCTTGAACACACAGACGTACGTCCGTACGTACATACATACTAACAAATACCGAAAAATCGACCTTTCTTTTATATTATTGAGGAAGAAGAAATTTAAAAAAAACTGTTTATACGAAAAACTGTTCCTTATAAGGTTCCTTATTACATACCTATATGGTATATGAAAGATAAAATAAAAGAGAAGTACCTAATAAATTTTTACCATCACGAAATAAAGAAATTGATTCGGAATTGTATGGTTACGTTCCAAAGAAAAATAAGGCTGAAGTTTTAGTTTCTAGTATACACCATGACATAATTCTGGATTGGGATATAACTAAACTAGAAATAATTGGTTTTTACAATGATACAAAAGGAGGATAGGATACAAAAGGATACAAAAGGATACAATCAGAAATGTGCAAATTATTCTTGCAACAGAAGAAAGCGACATTGGCCTCTAGGCATTTTGTACATGATGACGAACATTTCAACAGTAAATAGTTACGTACTATATTTATGTTTTATGAACAGCAAATATATAAAAAGGTTTGACTTTATAAAACAGTTAGCCCTAACGCTTGTGAGACCTCATTTACTAAACAGATTGAAAGTACCAAATATTCGATTAAATATAAAAATACTTATTGAGAATGCACTAAAAGATGTAAGAATCAATGATGTTTATGATAATGAAAATATAACACCACAGGAAAAGTCTAAAAGTGACAAATTAGAAAAAAGCGCAAGTGTAGTTTATGTCCATATACAGGCACTTTATTTTATTTATTTAATACTTTATTACAAAAAAAAAATGGAAATATAGACTACAAAAATCATTAATTGTCGGAAGCCTATAAGTTTAGAATGTTCTAAAAACCTTTATGATAATTCTTGTAATAAGTTAAATTTTTTTTATATTTGTAATTAATGTTTATACATTTTAATAATGCGACAATATTTTAATATTTATTTATACAAGAATTAAATAGTACAATATATTTTTGAGGCCACTTTCTTATTAAAAAATATATAAAAATTATAATTATAAAAGGTAGTTATTAAGTTTTTTGCAACAAAAATAGAAATTAATAAACATGTTTATTGCTATGTGTCTGTTGGACACGTATTACAAATTATAGCTAAAAAGAGATATTATGGTTTAAGGGTTAAATGACTTTATTCCTGCTTCCCAAATACCTCCAAAATTAGGACTGTTCGCAGGAATAAATTTCCAAATAGTACCTTGTTCTGTCAAAATATCAACTAAATCATTCATATGTGTTTTAATAAACTGACCTAATTCATTTACGTTTAAATTAGCTCCACCATATATTTTACCATTATCTGAAAATATCTAATTAAGTTTACCTCTGCATGAAATAAATCTCTTTAAAATTGCTAAAAACGAATATGTCTTTAAATTTGTTAATATTTCTAAATGTATTGCTTTCGTTGTCATGCACACAAATATACACACGAACATGTAAATTGTTTACTATTTCGTAGGAATGTTTCTATAATCATAAAAGGACCGGTAAAATCAGTCTCTCTATACATAAATGGCACTGTAATATTAACATGCTGCGAAGGTAAATTTCTCATTAATGGTATACATATTTTAGATTCTGATTTAAAACAAATTATATAAGAATGCCAAATCTTACGTGTTAGATTTCTTGGATTAACAATCCAATATTGTTGACGCAAAGAACATAACAGTTGTTGTGAACCACAATGCAACAACTTAATATGTTCATTATAAACTATTAACTTTGTTAAATGTGACTTAAAAATTAATAATATTGGATGTTTAGCATTATAAGGAATATCACTATTTTGAATTCTTCCTTCAACTCTAATTATATTATTTATATTTCTAAAGGGTATCAAACTTAATAATTTATGTTTACTTTTTAATTTACTCTTTTTTATAAGTTGAAATTAATTTTTTGAGATTCCTGATTTTTCTTCGCAATAACAATTTATTTCATTAAAGCTGTACTTAATTCTGTTCCATTTAATGATTCACAAATTTTATTCAAAGTTGTAGTTGTATATAAATCTTAAACAATATGCACAAAGCCTTATTAATTTATTTAAATTTGAATACTTCATATTATCTTCAATTTATAGAAAAACTTATGCAATTATATTTTTAAACTCAGGAATCTCATCAGTAAATGTTTTTAATTTATAATTTTCCCGATGCTCATTATTTTCATTAAGAAATTCAGGACCTCTCCAACATAAATTTGAAATGATTAAATCTACTGGTGTCATCCCTCTTGAAATAATATCTGCAGGATTTAATAAAGTGCCAATACTATACCAATCTTCACAATTACAAATATTCTGAATTTCTGAAACGCTATGTGAAACAAAGTCTATGAGTAGTCTAGATTGTGTTTTAATCCATGCTAAAACTATTTCAGAATCTGTACAATTAAAACATTTAATATTTTTTAAAGTTAAAGCGTTATTAATTTTATATATTAATTTTGCAACTAATACTGCACCACATAGTTCAAGACGTGGTATTGATAATGTTTTTAATGGTGCAACTTTACTTTTTGCACAAATTAATTTACTTTCTATATTATTGTAATTATTTATTATTCTTACATAAACACATGCTCCATATGCTTTTAGAGATGAATCACAGAACACATGAATTGATATTACTTTAAAATTATTCTGAAATACCTACCTGGCTATTTTTAATTAATTTTTTTTTAGTTTAATCCAATTCTGTTGAATTTGAATGGAAGTTGATTATCCCATCCTAATTTTAATAACCATAATTCATGAAGTAATATTTTTATTATTATAATTGAAGGTGATAGCAAACCATGTGGATCGAATACCTGAGATATTTCAGACATTAACGTACGTTTTGTTATTGATTCATATTATCTTCAATTTTAATTTTATAAAATAAATAATCTGAATGAGGTGACCATTGTAATTCTAATGTCCTCTGTTGTGTATCAAATTCAAGAAAATGTGTTAATAACTCCAAATTACCAAATTGTTCTAAAATTGAAGGTTCATTAGAAGTCCATTTTCTTAAAGGAAAACATGCAGACTTTAAAATATTGCAGACACTTGCAAAATACATGCAGACACTTCCTTACAAAATTGTTTGGACTTTTCTATTGTATCTGTTCCAGATATAAAGTCATCAACATAAATATCTCTCAAGATAACATTAGATGCATCTGTATAATTCAATTTATTATCTATAGATATTTGATGTTACCATTTAATTGCTAAATATGGAGTTGAATTTGTACCACAAGTACCAGTTGTTAATTCATATGTATCAATATCAAATTTTTTATCAAAGCGCCATAATATTCATTGATATTTCCTCTGTTTAGGAATTATATCAATTTGTCTATACATTTTTAAAATATCTGCAATTAACACATTTTATCAATTTCTGCATTTCTGCAATTTTTTCAATCTCTGCAAAGTTCACGAAACCTTATTAATATTGAAAACAAATAATTTTGAATTATAAGACCTTTGCGTTGAATTGAATTAAATGAATGTCCAGAATCAGTTTTAGCAGATCCATCAAAAACAATTCTAATCTTTAATGTTAAATTATTTTCTTTAAGAATTGCATGGTGGGAAAAATAGAAAGATTCACCTTTGCAATTATTTTCGTTAACTTTAATTATAAGACCAAGTGATTTATATTCTGATATAAATTCATGATATCGTCTTTTTAAATATTCATTTAATTCTAGTTTACGTCCTAAATTGTAAGAACGAAATAATGTAGTTTTTTTAATCAACTAAACATTTAGGATTCGTTTTAAATTGAATACTGACTACAATCTACCATTACTATTTCTATATGTTGTTTGTTTGAAATAGAATTCACATGCTCTCTGTTCTATAGAAAAGGGAGCAGACGAATTTATTTCTTCAATTTACCAAAATTTTTCCAATCTCTTATCAATTTCAATGGAATTTACAAAATTACAATATTTGGCATATTTAGAATTCCTCCAAATATCCAATCTAAACTAGTATTTTGAATACAAAATTTATTATTATTTAAATTCATTCTTCCATCAAGTAAAACATTCCAAAAAGCATCTGCCCCCAATAAAATATCGACGGGACCTACTCTATTAAATAAATTATCTGCTAAATGAACATGATTAGGAATGTTCCAAGAAGAACATTCCTTTCGAATCTTGAATTAATATCTGTACTGTAGATAATAAAACCTGAGGCATTTTATTTATTGTATGTGAAGAGAATGATTGAATATTTAATTCTATAGATTTTAAATTATTTTCATTTAATGTTTCTACATTATGAGACTTCTGACAAATTCTACAATTGGTAAAATAACATTTGTTAAGGTTCATATTAATATTCAATACTCCATCTTCTCCAAAATTGTTGAAATATTTCCTTCATTTGGTTGATAATGTTTTAATTGGTTTATATTTTTATCTAAATTGTTATAATCTGGATTACTAGTAATAGCACGACCCATTAAAAAATGTCCAGGAGTAAAAACATGCAAATCATTTAGACCACTGGACAATTGCGTAAAGGGTCTAGAATTAAGAATTCCCTCAATCTCAGTGATCATAGTTAGAAAAACTTCTAAAGTTAATAGTTTATGTTGAACAACTATTTAAATGATATTTAAATGACTTTATCCCTGCTTCCCAAATATATTTCAAGGCAACATTAGAAAGCAGTAGTCCATTCATATGTAATACATATGCGGACACCTACTACTGTTACGTAGCTCTAAAAAATTCAAACTTCAAAGAGTTCTCTGCATAATATAAATCTGCCCAATGCTACAATATACCCCTTGTTCAATGTTTTTTTGCTGTGTGTAAAATGAGCTAATTGAATGCATAACTTTGAGCCGGTACTTAAACGACCTTAAATAATCATTTTATATTTATGAAAAATTATATAATCATTTTTCAAATCGATTAATAACAGCATCTACATGCGTGAAACATAAAACATATATTTATGATCAATAAGAATAATTTGCCGTGTGTCTAGTTAAAACCAAACAAAGTGACGGCAAATAAAAAATTATCATAAAGGACATCTTAAGCTATTTCTCGCGAACGATTATTATTGCAAATTTTATTATTAATAATGATTATAGTACTAATAATAGATTTGATGGGTAGGCAAAGACACGCACGTCTACGTTAATTACAGTCATACATATATGGTCATACATATACATTTATTGAATCAATAAAAAGAACCAACCTTGGTCAATAATTGGTCACCGTACGAATCGAATGTCAAAAAAAAAGTTGACGAGCGCGATGGGTGACTGGCTACACGGAAATAGATTTACATTAGTTACAATAACTAATTGTAAACAAAAGAATTGATATAAAGAGAGGCTATTTGCATCAGCACAATAATAACAATATTCTTTAATAACATATTTATATGTTGTATTATTACTATTTATGATTTACTACTCCTGTATTTACATAAAGAGATATAATCTACAAAATTTTAATGACTATAAGTTATCACAGCATGTAGTTTACATATACAGTTTTGTTGTGCTTTGTAATCATGTTTGGGTATAATTCTCGGCATATGTCAAAACTAATAGAGGAGATAATGCAACCTTGATGATCGCCTCCATTTACATATGTCCAGGGGATTCGATATAAAGTTCTTAAGCTTTCACTCTTCCATAGTTACTTTCGTATAGAATTCTAGTCAGCAAGGCTAAATGTTGAGAAATTTCAATTATCTCCAATATTGTCCAGAATTTGTCCCACCTTATGCAATCGAACGTCATGCGGTAAAATCAATAAGTTTGAACATTAACTTCGTATGATTTTTGATCAGTTGCTGTAACATAACTCAGACCTGATAACACTTTAGGTTTTTTGTTTTACAGTAATTATAATAGGTGCATCTTATAATATTTTTGACGCTGATTACAAATATGTATTCTATTGGGCAGAATTTTTTACAATTACCATTTATTTTTATTAAAAAATTATTGTGCCTGTGATATAGATATATTACTCATACATGCAATTTCTACATCTGTTTCGTTTGGATTTCTCGTGTAGTTTGCTGTAGGTACATCGGTCTTGAGATTCCAGTAATACTCAGCTAGCTTTTGGTAGCGTATCTCCGTGGTGGATATTTCCTGGTGAAAGTGTTTACCACGTTCGTCACTCACATATCGAAGATTTGTTTGGAAAACATCGAGATGAAAATCTAAGAACTGAATTATTAGTGACATATTACAGCCAAGTGCTTCATAGTTTTTAAGAAACTCAGTTATAAGCTTTTCTTAGTTACCTGCCTCCCAATTTTCTAGGAGGATAACCTCTTTAAAACATTTCGAAGCAGCAACTTTAGAGTCATTCAAAGCATCTTCGAATTCAATATCATTTATTAGTTTATTTATATCCGCGCCAAAAAATATATGTTCCTTTTTTTTACTGTCAGTTATATTATGGAACTTGTTTCTTAGAAAGTGAAGCCCATTCCCCTCACGATTCAGTACGTCAACGAAATTTTTCATTAAACCTAGCTTAATGTGTAGTGAGGGAAGGTAAACTTGTTCAGGTTTTACTAGTCCTGAACTCCAAAATGTCCTTTTCTGGTACAATCAATGTTTCTCTCTTTTATCACAGTTTTTAATGATAATGATTCTTCATGTCTTTACTGTCCCACTCACACACGAAGCATAAATCTTAGTATACCCAAGTTAAATACCAAGTAAGAGTGCTATCACTTATAGATCTCCACAAATATGCGACGATTGTTAATCAATCAAAACAAGTTTCATATTCTCATATAGCTGCTTCATGCGAGCTGCATGACTGCAAGGACTGGTTTCAGACTATGCTTTGAGGAGCCTATAAAAAGTCGTCATTCATCACGAGGATGGGGCCGTATCTGTCCAGAAGCTTCTAGTAAAGATTCCACATAATAGCAGTAAACTAAGTCCTTATATTGGAAAAGCAAACGTTCACACTTCCTGTCACGGAAAGCATTTATTTTAGTATTTTGCTGAAAAAGATACCATCCTTTCAGTCGTGACGTGAGAATTTCTGCTTGATTTTTAGATAAATTTAGGTCATGAACGAGATCATTTAATTCTGGTCCAAGTCAGCTAACATGCTTTGGATATTGACGCCCAGACGTAATTGACATAGCCATATTAAAAGTCATTAGGCAGCAATTCGCTCTTTATCCGAATTATCTTCTGATCACAACCCAGTGCTGCTGTCACTTGGAGAACCAACGAAAAGCGAAGAAGCAAATTTAATTCATCCACGTTTAAAGAAATTCTAAAGAAGGAACATTTACTGCTGATATAAACTCGCGCAAAAATATAGACACCGCAGTTTCCGAACTAACGCGTACGATTCTGAACAGAATAGAAAAATCTCAAAACGACATTCAAACGGTGCTAGCTGAGGTCACAGAGCTAATCAGAGAAAAGAGAAATGCTGAACGCAAATATGAGACCACGCTCTTCAAAGAACACAAAGCCGAACTAAACAAACTAACTAAACTAGTATGTGATAAGTAAGTTAAGATATCTCGCAAACAACCATTGGCAGAGCAAACTTGAAACCATGATCACAACAGAGTTTGGCACATAACAAGGGCACTTATAAAAAAGAAAAAGAAAATTCCTCCAGTATTGAACGAAAGGCATCGTTTACTCTGATCAAGATAAATCAAGCGTTTTTGCACAAAGCGTAGAAACCCAACGCTCTCCAAATTGGACCTTCGCTGATTTAGACTTCGTTGAAGAAATAGAAAAGAAAACTTATAAATGTTTAAAAGAGACCAGAAATGATCCGATAAGACTTTTCAATGAAGATGAACTGAAAACAACAATTCAGAACATGGCAAGCAAAAAAGCACCAGGGCCCAATGGCATAAAAAACATGTTCTTAAATTGGTACCTCGAAATGTTGTGGCTAGATTAACAAAAATAATTAACAAAGCTCTTGAATTTACCTTTTTTTCGGCAACGTGGAAACATGTAGAATTTTTATACCTAAATCAGGAAACAGCTTATTTCCTCATGATTATCGTCCGGTATGCTTATTACCGTGATTGGGGAAAATCTATGAGAAAATCATCCTCATCAGGCTAAACGAAGAAACGCGAAAAATTTGGAATTCGACCAAATCACTCTACTTCCGTCCAGATTTCCAGAGTTGTTGAACACATCACAAAAACTTCAACGAAACAAATCTACTGGAATGCTATTACTAGATGTTTCCAAAGCAGTTGCTAAGGTATGAAGGGATATTATATGAAGGGATATTATATAAGTTATTCCAAAATGGTTGCGCAACGAAAGTATGTCAGTTAATAAAATCTTACCTAACCAACAGAAGTTTTTGTTCCAAAATTAAGCAAGAGAGATCTACCTTTAGAAAAATTTTATTCGGAGTACCAAAAGGGTCGACGTTATCGCCGAAATTATTTTCAACCTTTATCAACGATATTCCGAACACCGCAAATATCACGAACTCGGCAAACCTGTCTAAAACTAGGCACTGAAATACTTCAAGACACAGATACTGCACTAAATGCCTAT
>WYDF02104736.1:0-10536 GCA_009867245.2 Adranes taylori
TGGCCTAATATAGGTTTTGTAAGTGTGATGTAGAGTTTTTCTATCACAGCCTCTAAAACGTCCTCGGAGTGTGGAGAACTGAGAGATGAAACTGCATGATGCTTTATAGGTTAATAATCGCTTAAGTACAGTGTTGCCACATCCCGAAATTTTAACAGCGTCCCTTTTATCTATCTACCACGCGTACCGAATTCCCAGCGCGAACACTACCATTAAAGATTGGAATTTAACATTTAAGTATGTAATAAATTAAAATGTAAAACTATGATCTAATGTATAAAATTGTTGCAGACAGGTGACCAAAATTGTTACCAAATACAATTTTGGTCACCTGTCTACAACAGTTTTATACATTAGATTTTACGGGGCCAATACAACGATATTCAAAAAAGTAAGGAAAACTATGAATTTAAACAGGGAATCAAAAACAACTTAATAATATACTTAATAATATAATAAATAAAAATCTTTGTAAATGTTCAATTCATTCCTAATTTTAATACCATAAGTATAATAAAAATTGATTCAAAAGAAATTCTAGTAAAAGGAAAATATTATTTAAGTGATGCTTATAATTTTTTTATTACATACCTTAGAGAATAGTAAATATGATTGAAAGGAATTGTTGATAGAATACAATTCATCTTAGAATTCGTATATGTGTGCGTGTAGCATGGTTAATAGGAAATTATGGAATACGATATTTTTTATTAGTATAGAAATTCTTGACCTACTTAATTTTAAACTAAATACGTTTCTATTAAAAAATAAAATACGTTTCTAAAGGTTTCAATGCTGTATTTAAAATGATTGGATACTAATAAGTCACTATAAATAACCTGAACGGCATATACGAATATTTTATATTTATATCGATCTATCAGACTGAATCGAGTATTACTGGAGCAAATTTTTTTTAGTTTATGTAACTATAAGATCATTTTTTGTTTAAGCTTTGAAAAATGTTGTGTCCGATGGCTTTGAAATAGTATTCTAAATAGTATTATATTTTTATAATGGCACATTTTAGTTTTAATAGATTTTTTAATAGTACTGGATTTGTAATCTTGTTATGCGATGCAACTTATCCAACTATCGCATATATTTTATGTGATACTAAAATATAGGTAAATCATCGCAATAAAATATAAGACCTTTTAATTAAATAAATTTGAAATAAAACTGTATCACATTGTGACCAGCCTGTATGCAGTTTACAATAATATTAACAAATTTTTAGCCACAAGTAGTGGCCGATCACGGATTCTGCCAAAGCCGCCAGCATTCCAGACCTTATCTCATTTTAAGCTGCAATTTTGATTTGTATCGCTGCATTTTATATTTGTAATGCTGCATTTTCCATTTGCATCGTTATAATGGTTATTGCAATTGCAGCGTTATAATGAAAAAGCAGCATTACAAATGGAAATTACAGCGTTTGAAATTATATATTGTTTATTACATTTTATATAATATATTTTATATTATTTTCTTATATTATTTTTATATTATTTTATTCAAATATTTTATATTTGGCTTTTCAGCAGACATGCCTTTTCGACAACTTTACTTGAATAAGTATTGCGTTTGTTACGAACGGTGAAATCTTGTCTCTAGGTACTATGCTCAGTGGACATATTCTTTACAGATGACTTATTATTAAAATTTTGAAGATATCTTTCTGTCTGCCCGTTTCCATGATGTTAGCGCTATTATTACTATTACCAACAGATGGCGTGTAATGCTCTTCCAATAGGCCAATTTTTTTATACAATAATTGGACTTTATCTGTTAATTCATTAATTAGTACATATTTATTGAAAATAATTTGTTTTAAAAAACTTACTTCCTGTTTTAGAAAATTAGTCGTTTCAAAGTACTAAACACAATCTATAATTTTGACATTATCCTGTTTTTATTAGAAATAACACTTTTAAGCCACTTTTTGCCACATTACCGCATAAACACTTAGATTTTTCACTTGGCTCGCTAGCCACATTTGCATCGGCCGGCGCCATGATTTTATCTCCATGATTATATATCTCATGATTATATATCATTACATTTTACATTGTATTATATTTGCGTTGCATTAATATACTTGAATTTTATATTTGCATTTTATACTAGCATTTTATATTTGCATCTTTTGCGTTGCTTTTTTATCTTGTAACTTGTAACGCTGCATTTTCCGTTTGTATCGTTATAATAGCAAATTGCAGCGTTACAAATGTAGAAAGGAGTGTTACAAATGAAATTTGTAGCGTTACTAATGAAAAAAATCAGCGTTTCAAAAGAACATAGCAGCGTTACAAATGTAAAATGCAGCGTTATAAATGGAAATTGCAGCGTTACAAGTGGATAATGCAGCATTACAAATGGAAATTGCAAAAGTACAAATGTGAAAAGCAGCGTAACAAATGGAACAATTTTAAAAGGAAATTAGAACGTTACAACTGTAAATGTAGTTTTACGAATGGCAATAGCAGCGTTACAAATATAAAGTGAAACGTAACAAATGGAAATTGCAGCGTTACATATGGAACATGCAGCATTTTAAATGGTAATTGCAGTGATACAAATGGAAAATGCAGCGTTACGAATGGAAATTGCTATGCCACAAATGTCAAATGCTATGTTATAAATGGAATTTGCAACCTTACTCAAGTAAAGAGCAGCGTTTCAAAAGGAAATTGCGGCATTACAAATGTAAAATGTAGCATTACAAATGGCAATATCAGCGTTACAAATGGAACTTGCAACATTACAAATATAAGATGTATCGTAACAAATGGAAATTGTAAAATTACAAATATAGAATGCAATCAACAAATGGAAATTTTAGCCTCACAAATGGAACAGGCAGCATTTTGAATGATAAGTGTTACACATGGAAAATGCAGCGTTACACATAGAATTTGCATTGCTACAAATATAAATTGCAAATGGAATTAGCAACATGACTAAAGTCACTGCATTTTAAAAGGAACTTGCAGCGTTAGAAATGTAAAATGTAGCATTACAAAAGGAAATAGCAGCGTCACAAATGGAAAATTCAGCGCTACAAATGGAAATTGCAACATTACATATGTAAGATGCAACGTACCGAATGGAAATTGTAACGTTACAAATATAAAATGCAACGTAACAAATTGGAAATGCAGCGTTGCAAATGTAACATGCAGCATTTTAAACGGAAATTGCAGCATTACAAATGGAAAATGCAGTGTTTCAAATGGAATTTGAAGCATTACTAAAGTAAAGAGCAGATGTAAAATGCAATGTAACAAATGGAAATTGTAACGTTACAAATATTAAAATGCGATGCAACAGACCGATATTGCATCGTTACAAATGTAACAAGTAGCATTTTAAACGGAAAACGCAGCGTTACAAATGGAAAATGCAGTGTTTCAAATGGTATTTGCAGCATTACTAAAGTAAAGAGCAGATGTAAAATGCAATGTAACAAATGGAAATTGTAACGTTACAAATATTAAAATGCGATGCAACAGACCGATATTGCATCGTTACAAATGTAACAAGTAGCATTTTAAACGCTGCAGCGTTACAAATGGAAAATGCAGTATTTCAAATGGTATTTGCAGCATTACTAAAGTAAAGAGCAGATGTAAAATGCAACGTAACAAATGGAAATTGTAACGTTACAAATATTAAAATGCGACGCAACAGACCGATATTGTAGCGTTACAAATGTAACAAGTAGCATTTTAAACGGAAAACGCAGCGTTACAAATGGAAAATGCGGCGTTACAAATCTAATATGCAGTGATACAAATGGAATTTAAAACATTATTAAAGTAAAGAGCAGCGTTTCAAAAGGAAATTGCAGCGCTACAAATGTAAAATATAGCATATGTACTTACAAATGAAATATTCAGCGTTACAAATGTAAAATTCAACGTTACAAATGTAAAATGCAATATAACAAATGGAAATTTTAAGGGTACAAACATATAATGTAACATTTAAATGGAGAATGCAGCGTTACAAAAGGAAATTACAGCGACACAAATGTAAAATGCAGCACTAGGATTGGAAACTGCAATGTTTCAAATGCAAAATGCAAAACGTTACTCATATAAAATGTGTTGTAATAAATGGAAAATGCAACATTACAAATGTAACATCCAGCATTTTAAATGGAAAATGCAGAGTTACAACCCGAAATTGTGGGGTTGTTACAAATGTAAAATGTTGCATTACAAATAGCAGCGGTACAAATGAAAAATGCAGCGTTACAAATGGAAATAACACCGTTAAAAATGTAAAATGAAGCATTATAAATGGAAACTGCAACGTTTGAAATGCAAAATGCAACGTAACAAATGGTAATTGTAACGTTACGCATATAAAATGCAATGTTGTAACAAATGGATACTGCAGCATTTTAAATGGAAAATGGTGAGTTGCAAATAGAAATTGCGGCGTTACAAAGGGAAAATGTAGCATTATCCATATCAGCGGTACAAATGAAAATGCAGCGTTACAAATGGAAATTGTAACGTTACAAATGTAAAATGCAACGTAAAAAATGGAATTTGTAAAGTTACAAATATAAAATGCAACGTAACGAAATGGAAATTGATGCGTTTCAAATGTACATCCAGCATGTTAAATGGAAATTGCAGCGTTACAAATGGAAAATGCAGTGTTACAAATGAAAAATGCAGTGTTACAAAAGGAATTTGCAACATTAGTAAAAGTAAGAGCAGCGTTTCATAAAGAAATTGCAGCGTTTCAAATGTAAAATGCAAAGTTACAAATTGAAATAGAAGGGTTACAAATGGAAAATGCAGCGTTACAAATGAAAGATGCAACGTTACAAATGAAAATGCAACATAACAAAGAGAAATTGTATTGTTACAAACATAAAATGAAATTTATAACATTATTAAAGTAAACAGCAGCATTTAAAATGGAAATAGCAGAGTTACAAAAAGAAAATGCAGCGTTAAATTATAAATGTAAAATGCAACGCAACAAATGGAAATTGTAACGTTCAAATGAAAAATCTACGTACCAAATGGAAATTGCAGCGTTAAAAATGTAACATGCTGAATTTTTAATTGAAATTGTTACATATAGCATTTTAAATGCAACAAACGTAAAATGCAGCGTTACAAATCTAAAATGCTGTATAGCAATGGAAAATGCAGCGTTACAGATGTAAAATGAAGCATTTCAAATGGAAATTGTAGCGTTACAAATGGAAAAATAAGATATGGTCTAGACATTTGACGGCTACATCAGAATCCGCAATCGGCCACCACTTACCTAAAAGTAAAGGACGTACTAACATTACTGATTTTCCAAGGAATGTCATATTCAAGACAAAGAATATCAATTCTGACAGAAAATTAGTGATTTAAAAATCATCTTCTATACATGAAAATAACTTTAGAGTATAAATCTAGAGACACTAGATGGATTGATTCTAATGTAAAACAATTATTCTTTCAAAAGTCATAACGGAAAATATAAATTTGGACAAATGTTTTAGACACGATTATCTTAAGACATTACTTAGATCTAACATGTATAATGAATACCAGAAATCTAACATACATGAAGCTTCAACAATGTATGTATAGCTATGTCACTACATTATCGAAAACTAATTAGAAGGTGTTTTCAGATATTTGGTTGCAAACGTATAAGGCAAATAAATCTGTGCTAAGAACGCCAGTCTTGTCTGGTGCCAGTTATGCGTTTCTCTGCTAATTCATTATAACCCTAAACAAACATTAAACCAATTAAATTTAATAGATGAGTTTTAAGCTAAACAGGTCAAACTAAATAGATCATCGTTTGCTTATGCAGTACGTAATAAAAATTTTGACTTCCAATATATGAAAGATGGGCTGATGGTTTCGTCCACAAATTTTTAAGGACTTTTATGCATTTTATTTGATGAAGCTAGATTAAACAATGGACTGGACCTATTACATAATGAACTCTGTTTTACAAACTCTGAAACGAAAGCTGAATTGAGAAGACCACAATATTTCACAAACTAATACAAATATTTCAGAAAGGGATTGTCACTGTTCAGCACTATGAGTGCTAGGTCTAAATGATAACAGAAACTTATTTTAGATATTTCCCTGTATAATGTAAACATTAATAACATCATACACAAAGTGCGGTCACGCATTCATGTCAAAGGCGGCATTGTTTGTTTACGATACGCATTTGTTTCCACACGAATTTGTAACCGGAGGAGGACATTTCAAATTAATAAAAGATAGATTTCTTGCACCGTCATTTCCCAAAATTGAATCATTAGGTAAATTGTATTTGTAAATTATTTTCATTTCTTTGCAACATTTTTTGTACATATGCGTATATGGTATTTGGGTACAATCAGTATATTTAAGTGGAACAATAGTAGAAAAACCTTTACCAATATAAATGTTATACTTTGTTTAAGGATATCCTAGGTGTGGGTGCAAGAGTCTCTAATACAAGCTTGCAAAAGTGTGCAATACAAGATTTGATCACGGTTCTTATACTCCCAGATATCTCTAAAAAATATTCAGTGCAACCAATTTATATTTTACTTTCAGATCAGTGGGGTTATCTGGAGGACGAGGACCACGGTGCTTATACTCCGAGGTAATTCCAAAAAGCATCTGACTATATTTATTAGAAAATATATTTACGTTTAAGCAACATTTTTTATATTTATATTGTTATATTTATTACACGATACATTAAAGTGCTTGGTACCGATTAGTCTAAACTGGTACCGATTAGTCCGATATTCCTCTGGTCTTCAACTCAAAACAAAGGTGACGAATTTCTCTTGTACAAAAGGCACTTTCATATAGGTATGAAAGCGCGGGCATAGATCACCTAGCGAAGGAAGTACAGAGACACATTAAAGAAGGTAAAATGATAATTAATAGTGAATCTACCACCTGTAGGTGAATGTCGAGTTGTTGTATAGAAGCTATGAAGCATAGTGTACTATGTTTTGGGCATGTATACCATTTAGACTCCAGATTGATGCACGACTCCAGATTATCAAACAACACTGATAGTTAGACCCTGTGAGTTTAAGCTGCTGTTGGAAGAAACTGGCAAATCATAATCATTTCAAGCTACCAGCAACTGAAGGCATTAAGACAACAGAATAGCTGACAAGCTAGTTAGACATGGGGCAATAAACAATTTGATATGTCCCAACCCTTCCTATTGTTTAACTAAAAATCACAGGAAGCAGCTAATAAGACAATGGGAATATGAAGCCAGAATAAAACACTGGAAGACGGTTCCAGGCCAATATCATTTAAAAGGCTTTATAGATCTCACAATACAAATACTCAGTCTCACTTAAAAGGAACTTTTGTCAGAAGACACTGTCATCTGAATTACCATGTACATAAAATTGGTAAGATTTAGGACCCAATTACCGATTCTTCAAAATAGGTGCAGAGACGCGAAAAGACACTATGTATGAATGTCCTGCAATATCGAATTGTAAACTCAGACACTTTAGAGGTATGACAGTAAGTATTGTAAGCATTGTGTTACAACAGTCGAAAGCAGTCCTAATGTTTCTAAAAGTACTAAAACTGCTGTTTAAAATGACAGGAAAGCACAGGCAACAAATGATGTTTCAGGTCGAAATGGCAAAGATGGTCGAGATGGCTCCTCGACCCTCTTATATAAAAACAAATAGTAATACAAATTGCAAGTTAAGTTGACCAGTTTGCTGAGCACTTTTTAACTAAAAACGAGTTTCACTCTTTTGCAAATAAATTTTAGACCCTTTTGCATAAAAAAGTACCCTTATATTGGTTTTAAAGTTCATGAAACTCTTATAGCAATTTTCCAGTACAAAGATTTTGATTGCTAAGCATGTTTTAGCCCAAATAGTGTCTGCCTGAACCCAAATATTGTCTGCCTGTGTATTCAAATGTAATAAGTCTAGTCCATTTTGGACGCCTTCCATGCAATTTAGTGCATTCGTATGTAATTTTGCCCCGTCAGATTTCCGAACAATTGGAGGTTGATTGAAAGAAAATGGCGAAGCTGCGCCATTTTGAATTTTTCCAAAAATCTTATTTAATTTTATAAATAGTATGACTTGGCGTTTTTAACAATTAGACCTTTAATCAGATGTACATGCATTCAGTTGGTTAAGATTACTTAATTGATAACACGTTTGTGTGTCGCGTGCCAAAAGACACCATTCTAAAGCTATTATTTATGCTAGTTTAGTACATATCTTATTATGAACGTCGTTTGATGAAATATATTTATTACACATATGAACTTCAATAGCCATTGAGAATCATAAGTATGTCACTTTTGCGATGTCAAATAGTTTAATTAGCACAATTTTCAATTGTTTTATACCAGAGGATTTCTTTATTGAAGGGACCAGAGGGTTACTTTATTAATGGCACTTTAATATATCGTGTAATAAATATAACAATATATTTGTACCTCCACTCAATAAACAGAATCTTGCAGTCAGTATTGTTCATCAACAATCCAAACCACCAACTGAAGAACAAGCATTCAGTGGATTCTTTCGCCCCTTATGAGTCAGTTAAACCTGTTATCTAGTAGAGCACACACGGGTTGAAAAAGAAAATTATAGTTGCAATTTTATTTTTAATGGCCGTTCAACCAGGAATGCCGTTCAAACATGAAAAAAATTTCATTAAATTATTATAATTTAATTTTACCAAAACATAATATTTTCCCTATTTTTTTTTGTTAATTTAACTAATTGGATTTTTGTTTTTATTCGTTCTTAATCAGTTCAAAGTCAGTACCTTACAAATTATTATAATCTAAAAGGTATACAAAACAAAAGTAATAATCATGACATAAATCATGTGTAAAATTAAATTTCATGATTTGGCAAAATTATGAGAGAGATACTCGTTCAATAAAATACAACATAGAAATTTTAAATACCCACATCTAGGTGTACTATTATTTTCATTATATTGACAATACAAGTAGATATGTATTACCTGCATTTCATTGAACTGGTTCTATTATGATTTGATTTTCTTTTACAAAATATTAGTTTAAACATTTTTATATATTTTTTCATTACTACGTAAGTAATTTGTTTTAAAGTTTTAAGACGTTTGTTCAATCAATGAACAGGGAAAATATATTGAATATTTTTCATTCTGATAAATTAAAATTCAGCGTTAAGTTACAAATCAAGGAGGTACCGTTAGGATGAGACCTTCAACCTCCATAGTACTACCGCTTGCAGTTGTATTACACATTGGATACCACTAAGTATGAAAATATTAATCATTAAATAATGAGATATTGGGATAATCGGGACTACGGTCTGGATGCTCCTTAATATTTCGCGAAACACCCTTAATATTCCAGTCCTAAAGTAAGCCTGTACAATTTAGTATAAATTAAATATATGTAATAATCAATAATGGTTAGTTTTTCTATATTCTATGTGCTTGTGCCTGTATGCCAGTGAATAGAGCAAACCTCTCTTATTCAAATGGATCAAGCAATAAGACATAAGATGAAATCTGTTTCTATTACAGTTTTAAAGATTTCATCTAATAATGTATATACCAATTTTATTTACCAAAAGATATTTAAATATTGGATTTGCTTATTTGAGCAAAATGTAATATACGCTAAACTAAACAATTAGTTCATTGTACCATGTAACATGCAAGGTCGATCCAATTTATATTAAAACATAATATATGGTCAAGGTCAAGTTGACGACCAACATCATGTATGCATATTAAATTGAAACATAGTGAAAAACATAGGAACATAGGTATGCGCTAAAATAGATACGGTATACACTTTTCATTTATTTAGTTAGATACGACGTAGACTTTGTTATTGTTAAATTTAGTATATAAAGACTGATTTACTTTTAATACAATTGAGATTTATAAAATGCTTAAACTGTGTGTTTTACTTAAACCGCATTGATCTAGCGATAGCTCCATAGTAATTAGACTACCCGCTAATTATGAGCCGCAAAAGAGTGTTATTATTATTAACACACCCTTTTATACATTACCCTGTATATGACACGCCCTTTGTTTTCGTTTTCTTTTGTTGATTAGCTATACATGGTTAATTGTTTTTAAAAATAAGGGAGTTAATTTTTAGCGTTATTTTTAAGTCCCTCGCGTCTTACTTTGACTTAATCTTAATTTCCATGAGATACTTAATAGATTTTACACAGTACCTTAAATTAATTTTTATTAAATTAAATATTCAAATCTTTAAGAGCATATTGGTAAATTGAACCAGCTCTCATTTTAGGTTAAATTCTTAATTAATTATTCGAGTTTATTTGTTGAACCATCAAGGCTCGCATAGTGTTAAAAGTAATTTAAGCACCAGTCCTTAAAATTAATATAAAATCATTTTGGGTAACTTTGTTCACCGTAACCCGTAAATGTACTAAGCAAATAAAACATCCCCAAAAACAAGGGTCACAAAGCGTAATTATTTCTAGCCTGCGAATACATCAGAAACCTATAT
>WYDF02104747.1:0-23751 GCA_009867245.2 Adranes taylori
TTGGAGAGGTTCATTCTAAGGCCTACCTTTGCAGATGCGTGATGTAGTTGTTCGAGCATTCTCTGGAGTTCCTCTGATGATGAGGCAATGATAGCAACGTCATCAGCAAATCGCAAATGGTTGAGCATTTTACCAATACCGTTTTCTTCCCAATCCAGTGTCTTGAAGACGTCTTCTAGCGCCAGTGTAAAGAGTTTTGGGGAGATAGTATCTCCCTGTCTGACTCCTCTGACGAGTCCCTGGCGGCTCGAATATCCCCGACCAAGACACACATCATGCGTACGAACAATTCATATAAAATATTTTCAATTTAATTTGCGTTGGTTTTCATTAACGAATGCAATATTGCGATGTGAAAGCAGAGGGTACTAAAGAAGGCTACCACTTACGCCAGAAATGTACATCTATTCTTACCTCGCTTTTTTAAGCCAATTTTATCTTCCTGAAAGCCAATAAGCAGTTCGAAATAATTAACTCAATTATTAATAAACAGTCATATTTTTTAAAGAAGTACTATCTATATATTAATTCGATTTTTACTTTTTTAGGGGGCGTCAAAAAGGTATCGTGCTCCGGGCGCCAATTATGCTCGCAATGCCACTGCTTTTGATAGCTCATTTAAATAAACTTTATTAACTAGCGATTTTAGAAAACACTTGCCATAAAAAAACAATACTATACAAAATGAAATCAAAACATATGCAGCAACTGCTGCAAAACCAATGGTAGTAACAAAACCAAAGAACAGTCTCATGCTCACCATAATTAAAATGAGCAACTCGGTAGGGCTAATACTCAATTTTCGGACAAGCCTGGAAAACAGCCCCAGGATTCATCGATTACGACCAAAGAGATGAGAAAAAACAGGAAAACAATAATTGGCAAACGCTCTTCACACAATTGGCAAACCAAGCAACTGACCGGTATTCACCGTATGCATAGACTTCAAATATTACAATGCCCTAAAAAATTTCGTAAATTGGGCAAAAAAAAATATGTGGAACAATATTTTTTCGGAAGCCAACACCATCAGTGACGGGCACCTAAACCTTTAGAGTTTTATAACAAAAGGTATAGGAGAAAATCAGAGCAACCCTGACCTTCACATTAATAATATATCTTACTTCCACCTAAATCGCAGTAGAAGAACTACAGGACTACCTACACAAAAACATAAGCATTAACGCTGTCTCCACCAACGAACACTGTTTTGCAGCAGAGATTAGCTTGTTACAACTGGAAAACTATCAAATTATTTCTTTCTAAGCCAGGGCCGCTATAAAGAATGGCGGTTCAATGGTACCGCCATTGAACCGGCAGACGTGCAAGTCTTGTCACAGTAATCAAAGAAATAAACAATATATCAGTAGAAGGAATATGAGAAACTGGATCGGTTATTATTGACAAAAATCAATATACAGACCTCCATTAAGTGATTTTGAGAGTTTTATAGATGTACTGTCCAATGGCTTGGATATTATGTACAAATATAACTATCGTACTAGTAGCAGGAGAATTCAACATCAACCTACAATCAGCCTCTCACTAAAGCTGGGCATACTAAATGAAACTCTGTATCTGAGACGTGGTTTGGTTATCAGACAATGCCCAGACAGGGTATACAGCCTTCCTTAATACACCTAACAAAGTTATGCAAGTGCGTCAAAGAAAACCTCGTAGTAATGCTTCAACTCCAGACCTTGGTATAATCATGATCTCCTACAGCTTAGAAACCACATAGAGAACTTAAAAACCATGTACAAATGCATTCCCAGTGATTAAATAAAAACGACACTAAAACGTGCCCAACTTACAAAGAAAACTCACATGATGCAAAAAAGGCGCGCACGTTTAAAAAATTGACGCTGCATTCAATAAGCCGTCGAAAATGTGGAAAATGATAAGATCACAAACAAGTAAAAAAAAAGACAACCAATCTAGATGTTGAACATTTCCAGGAATTCTATATAGGTAACATCGCAAGCAAACTGGAAAACTTCCTGGGCCTCGGAGACGAATTCAGGGATATGCTCGCACGATATCACCAAGGGAAGATCGTTCTTTCTAGAACCGGTAACTCCATCAGACATGTACAAAATAATTAATGGTCTCATGAATTCAAAGAGCAAAGACATATATGATATCTCAGTGAATATAATAAAACATGTCAATCATAGCGTTAACCCACTCACACATGTGATAAATTTGTGCTTTAACAAGGGCATCTTTCCTCACGACTTAAAATATCTAGAGTGATACCGATACACAAGAATGGTGAGATAAATAAAGTTGAAAACTTCAGGTCAATATCAATAATACCTCTATTCTCAAAAACCTTAGAAACTGCTACGATAAGACAAGAATGATGAAATTTCTGAGGGACGACATATACAAATCCTAATATGGTTTCATAGGTCAACCGTACAAGCAGTGACAGCATTAATTCAGGCCACAAGATAATCGTTTGAGAAGAAATTCGAATTCTAAGTCATTTTCGTTGATTTAAGTAAGGCCTTCGACACAATATCACATAGTAAACTCATAGATAAACTAGAGCAGTACGTGCTTAGAGGCCCGCCATTCACTCTTCTACAATTGTTTTTAATACACAGAAGTCAAATCGTATCATTAGATGGGAAATCATCTACACCAAGAATAACCAAATATGGAGTCCCCCAAGAATCGATATTGGGGCCTGTATTATTTCTAACATATATCAAAGAATTTCCGATACAACACGCAAACTGTCCGATGTTTTTTGTATCCTGATGATACATCATTTGTAGCTAACAATGAAGCACACATTTTACAAGCCGAAGTCTCATCTAAGCAATGGTTTAAATTAAAATGAAAATAAAAGTGAATAAATGAAATTCGGTATAAAAGCTATCACTAATACTAGCGTGAAATTCTTTGGCGTCCATGTTCAAGCCAACCTCACCTGGTCCGCACATGTCGAACACGTGAGTTCCAAAATATCAAAAATTCTATACCTACTTCGCAAAATACGCGATAACATCACCCCGGATGCAGCACTTGCAGTCTACTACGCTCACATCCAATCCATTATTTCCTACGGATTAATAATCTGGGGAAGCTCGCAAGAATCACGAAGAAGAAATGATATCTGCATGACACCAAACAGACTACAGAAATGTATTAACTCATTCGAATATACAGCTATCACAATGTTTTATACACTACCGAAGGAGATAAGAAGCCTAAAAAGCTTAAACTTGAAAGCTTAAACAAAAATTAATTCAAGTCCTGTTGAATCACGAACTATATGATCATAAAGACAGTGCAATTATTAAAGTCTTTTTTTCTTTTCTTTCTTTGACCTTTCGCTCTCTTCCTTGTCTTTCCTCCTTATGATGTACGTATTTTTAAATAGTATTTTACTAATTTTTTTAAGTTCTTAGTATCTTGTAATATTTTTAAAGCTTGATGTTGTAATCTACTGAATGTCTTACAATATACGTCTATTATTTTATTATTATTTGAGGCACTCAGAACCAGAATGGCCTAAACCACAAATCAACGAAAAATATGTTGTATACAGATTTAAATATTAGAAGCTGGAAATTATTGAGATTGACGAAATAAAATTAAACGACCTTTTACTACTAGATAATAGATGGTAGCACAAGTTTGTTCTGGTATTTTTAAGAAGCTTACTCACTCTAGAACCATAATGGCCTAACTGGCAATGTTGTGGGTCAAGCCGCTTTGGCATAAAACTGATCCACGTGATACGAAAGAAAGAAAAAATGGATTAAGTAATGGTGATAGTATGTGTAGACTCCAGAAATACAGAACCCTACGCCCGTGGATACTGAACCATCTTGTCGAAAACCATCTTGAAAGCGGTTAAGTAAGGGAGTCAAGAAAGGAAAGAAGAGAATTCAACTTACAGATCAATGAAAGAAAAACATTAGAAAAAGAAAAAATGCAAGGGGGAAAGCTACTTATCATTTTCAGGCACAAAAATTTCCGCTAAAATATTTTCTCAGGTAATTTGTACATGTAAGAATAATTCAAATAAACAATAATACTCCGCACAATAAAACAAATAAACAATAATACGAAGTGTATGTCCCACCCACTTTCTAATTGGTTTTTTTTTACTGAAATATTTAATAAAGAATTCAATTTCCATTTCCATATATCGATATTAAATTTATGTAAGAAGTGAGACATAAAGAAAATTAAACTAAAGGCATCTCCAAAATGGAGAAGACCATCAAAAGTGTAAAATGGAAAAAGAGTTACATATACAGAAAGATGAAAGCGCCAGACACTGCTAACGAAATGATGCAGAGTTAACTAAGAAAGGTCAGTCTGTTATAACAATAATCCTCACATTATCTACTCCAGTTTCAACGACGTGTTAAATAAATCATGTTAAATACATGATTAAAAAGCAGACCATGCTTCGCAAAATTTGATTTTGCAGGACTATTTAATTTTCTGGCACTCAAATATTCTCTCTATCTTGTAAGGAACCTTCTATGAGTCATTCCTATGTACAATTTATCACATCTATTACATTCCAATTAGTAAATATTTAAAGGTATTTTATCTTTATTATTCGTCATAGAAACAAATATGTTCTTGCCATTGAAGCTAATATTACTTTCAACAACAAAAATATATTAGCTTCGAGAACAAGAATATTTTTGATTCTATGAAGAATAATATAGTCAAAATACCTTTAAATTATCAAACAGGTATTTGCACATTGCAAAATAATAGTTTTAATAAACTTTATATAGGCATGACTAACAGAAGGTTTCTTACAAGATATAAAGAATATTTGAGTGCCATAAGATTAAATCGTCCTGAGAAATAAAATTTTGCTAACAGTTTCCATTTTTTAGTCATGAATTTTACGAGAGTAAGGATACATAAATATTACATATCAGTTGTAAAAACCTTACTCAATTTGCATCACTGCTCCATGTTATTATAAACGCCAAATCTGGACTTGTAATTAACAATATGCGCACTATATATAAAGTATGCATGTTTTTATGGAATGAGCCTAGAGTATTAAAAGAACTACAGGAAATTGGTTCCTTTATAACATAAAGCTGTTAAAAGAACAAAAATCATGCATTCCGAACAATGCATAGGATAAACTAGCAATATAAAAGCAACCCTTTTATGTAATCTCATTGTTTCCAACTCATTATCATTGTTTATATAGAAGAAATAAATCACAAATTTTAGGTAGCGGTCGTTCCGTTTACCGTGTGATTAAGACTTTGGATTGATAGAAATAACAAAAATTTCATCCGAATATTTTTGTGTCCAATGCTGGAAAAATATTATACAAGGGACCAGAAAAGAAACCCAAATATTGTTGACAAGAAGGTATGTAGATGATGTTTTGTTGATAATTGACGGGAATTCTGATACTTTGATATTAAAAATTACTTCAACTCATTTAAATTCAATGTTCAATTTACACACGATAAAAAAATTCTTTTTAGATATTATCCTAGATTATAACTGGAGGATCTATAGGAAACACACTTTCACGGACACCTAAATACCTTACGATTCAAACCATCCTGATTGTCACAACATAGCAGCTTTTCATTCCCTCATTCATAGAGCCTTAAATATCCCCATGTCATTTGATAATTTTGTACTAGAAATTAAAACAATTAGAGGGTTGGACTTAATTTATAAATTTGATGATAAAACTATTAAAAAATATTATAAAGGCTTCAATTGTGCTGATTAACCCGACGTTATCTAGTTATGCTATACACTATTTGATCACGTACATAAATAGCTTGAGTACTTCACTACCATATCTTTTAAAAGGTTTGATATTAATATTGGCTTTAAAAATATTAATAAATTTTCCTCATTAAAAAATAATAAAGATAAATTGGTTCTGCTGAAGCTGCCCGGTGTTTACTTAATTGAAATATGGTTCTTGCGATAAATTTTATATAGGCATGACAAGAAGAAGGTTTGGTTTAAGAAATATCTGAATGCGAATCGTTCTCATATATCAAATTTTGCTGAGTATATTTTAATTTCATATCATGATTTTTCTTTAAAATATGACGATAAAATTTTACAACTTTGTCATAATAAATACTTACTTTATTTCTATAACAGGTTCGTATAGTTAATAGTTTAAACACGGCTAAACTTTTGAAAAAACAAACGGATTTTCAGAAATTGGATTTTTTAAAGAAATTTTTAGAATTTAGTCATGATTGACAGTTATATCTTTTATTGTATGACCCCTTTATGTTTAATTTATTGTTTTACAGGTTGCAGATATTATGTGTTTAATTAAATATTTCATTCTTTTCATTTAAGAATATTAATAAAAGTTTTGGTTTGTTAGATAAATTTTATATTTCAATAGAGCAGCCATTGTAACTCCATCGTTTTCTCGATGAAGCCACGCGTGAAATTTAAAGAAAAATTTTAAAAAATGTGAAAAATCTTTAAGTTTATAATTTTCATGGTTCATAGTTTTATTAACAAGTGAATTTATCTTGTTTTTACCAATTAAATTTTTTTGGCATTTATCTAAGGTAAGAATTGTGATTTTTCAATTATGTTTCAGTGGTTTCAAATTGTTTTAATTTTCTCTCTTACCATATTATGATTAAAGCAATTTTCTAATTACGAAAAAATTTTCTTTTTCCAGTTTAAATTTATTATTTTGGTGCATTTGTATCACATCTAATATGGTTTCATAAAAAGATTTTCTTACTTTAACATTACTAACTTTTAAAGTATAAGGCTGAATTGCGTATAGCTGAATTGTGGTTTTTAGATCACAGTTTAAAATTTGTTTTTAGTCTGATGAACACAGTTGTAGCGTGGAAATGAGTCACGTATTTATTATTCTTGTTTTTTGAATAAAACACTATTTTGGAGTAGGAGTACCGTTGTTTTCCTAAATGAAAATATTTTTCTTTTTATCGTTAGTTCCGAATAAAAATTGTGCGTTTTTTGGTTTATGCTTATTTTTGCTATAGAAGAAGAATCAAAAGTTCAACCTGGATAAACAAAAAAAAATTATTTCCTTAATGCCAAAGTGGCCTAACTCACAATTATTTTTTAATTTATTAGTAATATTGACCTATTTTAGTTGATGTATACTCTTTGCAGTATGTTTATGTGATGGTTTGAATGAATTTGATAGGAACCACCCTTATATGAATTGTAGGAACAACCTTAGAATATGTGTAGGTTAGGTTTTGAATATTAATGAAGTTGTCATTAGTTGTCGCTTTTTAACCAAAACTTGTAGAAGAAGAAGAAGTCGCTAGTTGCCAATATGAAGAAATAAATATGTGGTTTTTGGAGTCAATCTTTTAGAGTTTTCATTGCTTATATAAAAAAAGACGATTTTAAAAATCGTTTATATTGTTGTGTAGACTGTCAGCAAAAATGTATTTTTTCTTTTCATGTTTTTTTCATAATAGCTTTTACGGTGTTGAGTCGTTCTGGTTCTGAGTGCCTTATTTAAACCAATTTTTGCAGCATGAAGACGTATATATACAATGTTTTGTGTAAAAATGAGATGAAATTACAAAACAGGAGCGGAATGTTGGTTAGTGAATCATTGATATTTAACAAGAACCTCTTCCTATACAAATGATTTATAAAATTCCGCAATTTTGTCCTATTCAATATTTAAGTGCGTTTATAAATTTATGAAAGAGAAAACATGTTAGATTTAAAAATTAGTATTTAGTTAATCAGCTAGTTGAAATACCAGAAAATACAATAATTATATATATAACTCACATATTAAATATTAATGCCACTGTTAAGGACATAATTAATTTTCTGAATATAAGTTATTTAAATGCGTATTCGGAAATGGATGTTATACAGCAATGTATGCAAATGCTACGATAAGCGGATATACCTTATTTGTTAAAATGAAACTAGTTCGCTAAAAAGTGACATAAAAAAATACAAATTCCACGTAAATTGGTATGTTGAAATGTCAATAGCACGTACATATCAATCTATATTTAGTATTTGTAGTCTACTGTTAATAGAAAAAGTAAAATAATATAAAAAACCTACAATGACATTTAGTAAAAAATATCTCACCATGAAATTTATCTTCGATAGATAATTTTTCATGTGGTAATGAAAAATCTTTAAATGATTGCTGGTATCTCATATCCTGTTCACGTGCATGCCTCTCAAGAACAAGAATTCGATCAGAGGCTTCCTCTAAAGCACTTGTTAGATTGTCACGTTCAGCGGCCGCCATATGAAGTCTCCTTAAAAATTTATAGGTCTTTAATTTACGAGTTTTTTTTTAATAAAATAAATCCAACAAAATATGAATCTAACTGAAATAGTTGTAACATATTCAGGGCTAGGAGAGGCGTTGAAATGTATGGATGAATCTTGTCTCGCATGTGATATGTTCTCGTCTCTTTTATCTAGTTCAGTAAACGAGAAATATTATCTGAAATCAGTCTTCCATTTCCAGCTTATAATATTGCCGCGTACCACAAAAATAGAGTTAATTAAATATAAACTAGATGCAAGCGGGTTAGTTTTAATAAGTTCTATTCTGATTCAAACTGGATGAAAATAGAACACAGAAATTCTAAGAATTTGGATAGAAGTGTCCAGCAAAATACAGCTGCATCCGGTTCTAGGAAAAACATGTTTATTGTCGTATTATTTTGCGTAGTTCTAGACAAGGGGCTCGAGTTTAAACCGGCATTCTTGGCGAGTCGATAAAGAACCAATTCGGGGAGCTGGCTGAGACCACTGAAAATTAAGTTTTGAACATGGATACTAGTTCGCGATTCAATTCGTTCTAATTAAATTTTCAATTCTTAATTATATTTTATTAAAAGGTTTTCTATAATTTAACCTCCGATAACTTTAAATATAATCTGGGGACTTGCTTATCTGAGTAAATACCCCCACGTCACTAGCCCAAAATATATTATAAATATTTTTTAAACAATAATATATATATATATATATTTAACTCTTAAAAACGGTATATGTGTTACAGACCAAACGGTAGTAACGGGTGTTCATTTGTTAACATATCGAAAGAGAATTCGACGATATTAAAAATGCAAGCAAAACCAAAATGTAGTGCAGGTGTAAATGTATTTGACATATAAATTACCTTTCTAGTTCATTCTTTTTTTCACTAATTAAATCTAGTTCATCTCTAAGCCCATCAAAACTATGCACATGTTCTTGTAAGCTCGTTTTCCCTAAGACACATTGCTCTTTCAAATTCATTATTTCTTGCTGTAATTGATTTTCTATTGTTGAAGATTCTATAACAAAATAATAAATTATATTTATAGTTGGTAATAAAATAAAATTAGAGTTGCACTTCCTTACTCTTTTTATACTTTGCAAAGAATAAGGAAGTACGGTGATGGTGTTTTAAAAATGCTTCAGTAATACAAAATTTACCTTAATTTATTGTATAACATTGCATTCTTCATAATTTTGCGAATAGATTGAAATACGGATTATTTTCATACGTGTATTTTTAAATTGGTAAAAAATTATTAGTCTCATATTTTAGCCGCCATAATTGTGTATTTGACTGTTCTTGTCATAATTCGTCGCATGACAATAAACCTTCAAAAACTGTACGTTGTCATTTTTTATTTTATATGCGGAGATTAAATGATTAATATATTACAAAAGGTAATTTAATAAATATTTTTAATATTCATCCGTAAATAAATGTAAAGTAACTGAAGGAAAAATGATTTTTTAATTATTAATTATAATATTAAATCTAATCTAACCAGTGTAAACCTAACTTAATCTAACCTAACTCGCCACCTATCTAACCTTAACCTAATCCTAACCTAACCTTACGAACGTAACAAAAATTTTATACAAATTTCAAAACAAAGGAATAAAAATTCAGAACATGTCAATTTAATGGCATACACTAAATAAAAACTAAATACCCTAAATGAAAAGCAGACGCAACGTGTATGAAATTTAAATGAGTACGAAAATATAAAAAAATGCTGTTTTATACTATATTTATAAATATATATTGTTTTCAATTACATAGAATGCTTTAAATTAATAAAATATAAAAAATATGATCAAATGTTTATATTAATATACGTTCTATAACAACGCTGTCTTTTCGTCTTCCCTAACATTATACGCATTGTCATATGTTAGCAAACATGGCCGCTTACTCCACACAAATAGTAATATTATAATAAATTTTGTATTAACAAAGCATCTTTAAGGCGCCATGGCCATTGACAAATTTTATAAGTATAATACGGCAATAATCAAAATCTTATATTATTTATTCGAGGAAATGCTGTACCACATTTATTTGTGCAATTGTGAGGTTATTTAACTTTTGTTTTACTGAGTTATTTATCTTCTATGGTCTATCACCTATGCTCGGTTGTTGTCTCTATTTTGTCCAGTATGGCTTGGTGAAATAGGTATCTATTTTCCATTTGTAAATAATATTTTGTTCATCATTTGTTTTTTTTTTTGATAATTATTTTCAATAAATATATCGTAGTATTTGAATGTTAGTTTTGAGTAAATTCAGGAGGCAGATTCTATTGATTCTTTGTTTAAACGAAGTTAGAGTGGTTATTTTTTGTGAAAGTGGGTGGTCAGGTTTATAATTGAGGATTCTGTATGACTTGGTTTTACTGTACCACTCATACATGATTGTACCTTCTTTTGCTTTTATTAATTTTATGTGCTAGGTTGCCCATTACAGTTTCAGATGTTTGTCTGCATAACATTTTATTCACATTGAAGTAGCTAGACTCATATAGAAAATCAGTTGTTTTAATGAATTCTGTTTTAGGAAGTCTGATATATGCATTTATGAATTTCCAATCTTCACTTATGATTTCTATGATAGCCTCCTTCATAACATTCGTAAATAATGAGCATACATCTAATGATATCATCACGTAACCTTCTGGTATTTTTAATGTTTTGATAATATCGACTAAATCATATGATTTTTTTATATTGTAGGTAGATGTGCTGGCGATATGACCTTAAATATTTTGGTTGTGATATGCGAGGTTATAGCGACGGTGGTTCTATGCATGACACGATCGGTCATAATGATATGTTTTGTTTATGTATTTTTGACAGCTCATATAATTTTGGTGCGATACTGTTCGTTTATTTTACACTAGATGATAACCCGTCGTAAAACGACTAATACATGGACTAAACCCGATATATATTATTTACCGTTAATTTATTATGGAGCACCTATATAAATATCTAAACCTTTTAATATATTTGAACAGCTGAATGTTTTATTGTAAAAGTAGTAAACTCATCATTAAATTCTCATTATAAGTATAATTCATGGACTAAACCCGATCTCTGCTGCTTTGTTACCTATTAGTAATATATAAAATCAAAAGCGTTCCAGACAGAAACACGACCGACAGACGGACAGACAAAGCTAGACGTTTATATATAAGTATACTGTTTTATCTATCTGTTTGCTGCTATGACATCTTCAATCAATTGGTTTGCTTATTTTGTATTCGTTCCGTTGGGTCGT
The DNA here is from genome assembly GCA_009867245.2 of Adranes taylori. Classification (NCBI taxonomy): domain Eukaryota; kingdom Metazoa; phylum Arthropoda; class Insecta; order Coleoptera; family Staphylinidae; genus Adranes; species Adranes taylori. The sequence continues at coordinate 11,576 of WYDF02104747.1, forward strand.
TTTCCAATCTTATGTATGTAGTAGTATCTGTGAGGAGGTCTGTGATTTTACTTTCATAATCTACTTTGTTTAAAATGGTGGAATTTTCTTTATCTGCTCTAATGACTATCTGCTCTAATTACACATGGACAATGACAATGTTTATGCATTGTCCATGTGTTTGATCCTGTACTTCTGATGTTTAGGGTTTGATTATATTTTCTATAACCTTTATTATCTCTACTGTGTTTATGCCTTTTTGTTAGGGGCGACGGCAAACTTTCGTTCTAGTGCCAAAGTTTCTGTTACTCCACTAGGTAATTGGACATCTGATAGATTTTTTAAGCAGTTTTCTTTGTTTACTAGTGTTTTCTTTTTATTTTTGAGATTGTAGTTTTTTTTTATATTGTTGGTTTTTATTTGATTAAACTGTTTACTGAACTTGTTTTCTTGTACAATAATGTAATACATAGGTTCCAGTCATTTCTTTCAATCTTTAATTAATTCAAATAAGGTAAGATATATAATAAATTAAATTGTAGAATATTAAAATAAACGAATGTTTATTTTAATCCTGAAGAAGTTCGTCGATAAGACGAACGATACGTCGCAGATTTAAGTGATTTGTTTTAAAACTCCTCATCACATTACTACTAGAAACAAATTCTATGTCATATTAAAATGACTTCATCATTAATAGGTAAATTAAACGTTTAAATGGGGAACAATTAATTCAATCATAAATTTTCTTGTATTGATTTGTCATCACGATTATTAATGCGAATAATAAGTGAACACATGCTCCTTGTAAACGAAGGAGGAAAGGGGTATGCATCAGCAGAAGACAGTGAGAAATCGCTCCAATGAAGGCGATTTTCACGCACCGCGCCGACCTAAGATGTAGCTGTGCTAACGCTAAATACGACGAGCCAGACTGGGAAAAGTAGGAGTAAAATAATAGAGATAGTTTAATGGGATGAAATGAGACGGGACACTTGTTGGACGGTAGCTTAGCTTTTAGCAGGCTTGCAAAAAGTATGGGAAGCATCTCATAAAAGCAGGTTTTTTTAACTGCGGTGCTCAGTTGAATGTTGAATATCTTAAAAATTAAAATAAGCCTAAGTAAATTATCGAAATGTCTGCAGCTCAAGTGTAAGTAATTATATTATATTTTATTATATTATATTGACTAGTTTGAAAATCTCAAATAAATTTGAATTCTTTTATGGTTGTCACTAATTTTATTAATTATGAACTAATGTTATACTAAGTTGAAAAATAATAGCAAATGATTTGCATACTGTTTCTTAGTAATTAGCATGCGAATTATTCTTTTCATAAATTTATAAAATAAAAATAATATTGAGTTTTATTATTTAATGTGTTAAGTGGAGCTGGTTTAATTCGTTGACTTAAGGGGATCAAGTTTTCTGACCTCATTGCACTATATAAATTTCCGATATATGTTTTGCTTTGTCTTCCATCTGCTTAAGGTCATTTTTAATTCTGAATTACCTAATTATTTATAATAGAGAAATAAATGATATGAATTATACTATTCGATCCGTTTTTATTGTTGGGTGGGGTTAACTAGTAAATTCGGGATTTATCTATCCAGTAAAAAACCCATTATAGTCACGACTAATAGAAACGTGACAGATATGGTGGAGGCTCCGGGTATTAACTATCTGGGATTTATCTATCCGTCGGACATTATTTATCTAGTAAAAACCTACCCCACTATAGGTACGACTAAAATAAACGTGACAATACATTAGTCATCATAACGGGCACGATTAATAATAATAAAAAGAAATACAAGGAACTAAATTTAATTTTAATACCTTTTAATTGTGTTGTAAGTCTTGAATTTTGCGCTGTTAGTTCGGCGACTAAATTCGATTTGTCCTTCTCCCATTGCTTTATCGTTTGATCTTTGGATGATAGCTTATTTGTTAATTCGGTAATATCGTTTTGTAATTCTAATATCCTAGATTCAAATTCCGATTCTTTCGTTGTTATTTTTCGTTTCAGTAAATGCCTATCCTGTTCAACTTCCTGAAATAAAAATTTTACTGTATTAAATAAAAATATTTCCACTAATTTGTGATAGAATTTTTATATACACAACGTGAAGTTCATCAAAGAAAATTAACCTTTTATAAATTTAGACTTATATATAAAGATGTAAGTTAGGAAAATTATACATAATTTTAACACTTGTTAACCTTTGTGGTTCAAAGTTCATTATAAAATTAAATGCATACTAACTGAACAAGTTAGTATGCAGCGTTGTAAATACTTTTATTCACCTTGTTGGCTGGGTGACAGTAGTTAAAGTTTGTTTTACCGTATCTATCATTGGTAATGGTGGATTAACTTTTTTAGGAAAGCGGTTGGTAGACAACAGAAACACACTGCTTGAAATCTAAATTAGAAATATCACCTTAATTATAAAGATTAGTATATATATATATATATATATATATATATAATGTGTGAAAATCTATGGTAGGGTTATTACAACCAATAATTAACCAACCATACAAACCAATAAGTTATGACTTGGCGTTTTTAAATAATAAGGCCTTTAAACATACATGCATTCAGTTAGTCATGATCAAACACTATTGTGTTCTCACGCGCTAAGAATGGACACCGTTCTACAAATAGACTTTTGTACGAAACAAAAATGCAAAATAATATTATGCTACCTATCTTAACGTCATTAGATCAAATATATTTATTACACATATGATTTAATAACCTTTGATAAACATCAGTATGTCACTTGTGTAGTTGCAATATCAAATATTTAAACTGGTAGAATGTTTCAACTATATTATACCAGAGGATTTCTTTATTGACTGTGTCAGAGGGTTACTTTATTAATGGGACCTTAATGTGCTCAACATAAACGTAAATACATTAAGTAAAAAATATACTCAGATGTTTTTTTGGAATCATCTTAGAGTATAAGCACCGTGATTATTATCCTCCAGATAACCACACTGATCTGAAAGCAAATAATAAATTGATTATATTGAATAATTTTTAGAGATACCTTGGAGTATAGGAACTGTGGTTGTCACCCTCCATGTATTCCCTGTTAGGATGAATGAATTAATATCAACAATATAACATGGTGAATTATGTAACAACCTACGAATGAATGAACATCCAATTTAAACCAATTTAAATAAGTATTAATTAACAAAATAATTCTCCATCCCAATCATTGAAAAATATATGATCAGAAAATGTCTTGGAGTCTGCAGATTTGATGAATCTGTATTTTCGAGACATTACGGTATTTACGTAGTTAAACACTAACTATGCCAATTAAATGAAGAGTAGTGAACACAATTAGAATACACGGATACGTTCTTGCTCGAAATAGGAACGATAGGAAAACTATAGGAACGAACCTAAACAAGAGACCAACAAGACTGGACTAGAACAAGACGAACAAGACTGGCAGTGATTAGGAAAGTGGGAAAACGGCTGTAAAAGAAATCGGAAAACGCCAACGACTTTGTAATTCCATTCATCACATTTTCCACTTATTTATTTGAAGAACAAAGACATCATTTTTAGAAGCAATAGTGAAAGTGGAAAAGAAAGAAAACGAGCAAGGAACCTAAGAACTCAGATTTGGATGCTTGTGCTTTTAAATGGCTGAAACAAGCACGAAATGAGAAAATTTCAATTAGTGGCCCTATTATGGGAGCGAAAACGGAGCAGTTTGCCTCTATTTTAGGTAACCAAGCTCTGAATGATTTTAAAGATAGAAAAAAAATATTTCTTTCAGAGCGTGTGTGGTGAAAGTGGTGATGTGAATCTTCATGAAGCTGATGGTTGGAAAAGAAAAACATTTTTTCAAAGAACTGATTCAAGAGAAGGAACCAAAAATTATATTTAATGTGGACGAGGCGGAGTTTTTTTTTTAATAGATACACTACAGAAACTTGCTTGCTTTCAAAGGAGAAGCATACAGTAGCGGAAAGCTCAGTAATTTCAGCAAATATAAATGGATTCGAAAAGTTGGTATATCGGTCAACGTAAAAAATTATCGCTTGTGACATACGAATCGAACAAAAAAGCAAGGATGAGCGGCGTACTTTTCAATAATGGCTTTAAAATCTGAACAGGAAGTTTGGAAAGAAAATCCGAAAAATTCTCATTTTTATTGACAACTGTTCAGCTCACAAAAGGGTCCCTCAAGTAGAAAATGTGAAGGCCATTTTCCTTGCCAAGGAAAAAAACTTAAACATTTCTCTAGGCGTCTGTTGGTTGAAATTATCCTCATCGGGAATTTTGGTAGTAATAATTTCAACATTCTTTAAGCAGTACGAATGTGGAAGCTGAATAAGGTAACTGAGCGAACCATTATGAAATGTTTTCATAAGGCGGGATTTGTAAAGGAAGAAACGGAAGGAGTAAATGTAGAAGAAATCTTAAATGAAACTGAACCGAAGCCTGATGTCGATGATTGTGAAGAAGCAACTTCTCAATCTAGAAATCTCGTATGAGGATTATGTCAACCTAGAGCAAGATGTAGCTGTGTGATGCGATATAACTGACACAGGCTTAACCAATACGAGGGTGGTCTGACATAAATCTAGCCTTTGACAGATGGCGTTAAGTGAGAAGGAACTCCATACTGGTTTTGACATCTGCCATTCAGCACATGAAGTTTGTCAAAATTTGAAGCAAAAAGAACAATTAGTTTGGTTTTTACAGCTGTCGCAAGCAAGCAACTTTTGTGTTTAGTGAAAAATGGAAAAAGTGGATTATTGTTCAGTGATTAAGTTCCTTCACAAGAAAGGGAAAAGCAATGCAGAAATCTAAGCCGAACTAGATGCTGCTTATGGCAATCCTCCACCGTTGCTAACAATAGTTAAATTTTGGAAAGCTGAATTTGTTCGTGGTCGTATGAGTGTTTATGATGATGACCACCTAGAGCTCCCAAATACCGTCACTACACCAGAAATCGTCAACAAAATCCATTATATGATTATGGCAAACCGTTGAATCAAAATCCGTGAGCTAGCAGGCGCTGTAAATATATCAAATGAGCGTGTACACGCCATCATTCATACACATTTGGATATGAAAAAGCTATCCGCGCGATGGGTGCCATGTATACTCACTATCAACCAAAAGCGCACGCGTGTGACAATTCGGAGAAGCTTCTGGCCAAGATAAAATTTGATCCGAAGGATTTTTTCGTCGATAAGTCTCTGTTGATGAAACGTGGGTCCATTACTATACGCCGCAGACGAAGGAATAGTCAAAGCAGTGGGAACAATGCGGTGAAGGTCCTCAAAAGAAGATAAAGACAATCCGATCGGCCGGTAAGGTGATGGCGACTGTTTTTTGGGATGTGACTGGCATTAATGTTATTGATTTCTTGAAATAGGATAAAACCATAAGTGGAGATTACTACGCAGCATTATTGGATTGTTTCGACGCCGAATTGGAGAAATAAGGCCCTGGTTGAGCTCGCAAAAAAGTTCTCTTCCATCATGACTACGCACCCGCTCGCAGAGCGACTGTCGTGCAGGAAAAATTGAATCAATTAATCAACCACTCACCGTATTCACCAGATCTAGCCCTTTGCTACTTCTTCCTGTTTCCAAACCAAAAAAAAAAGACTCGGAGGACGTCGTTTTGTAACAAACGATGAAGTGATGACCGAAACTTCCCAATATTTTGAACTCGAGCAAAATTACTTTTCGGAAGGGATGAAGAAGTTAGAAAGTCGTCTTGAAAAATGTATTGCCTTTAAAGGAAACTATGCTGAAAAATATATGATTTTTAAAAATTCATGCGTTTTCTTACTTAGGCTAGATTTCCGTTAAACCACCCTCGTATGAATATGAAGTTTTTGAGGATGAAAGAGGCCAGAAAATCTAGAAAACGCCCGTAACTAGCACAACAGGATATGATTCAAATATATGATGTTCAACTATTTTTGAAGGTCAGTCTGATGTAGAAGATTCTATTTTTTTATCAATTGATAGGTTGAAAACATAAGCTAAGCGCGTTCGAAGAAGAAAGTAAGAATGTTTGATTTACAGCACTGCATTTGAAAAATGTAAATATCTACACGTAATATTGTATATTGCACATGTATTTTGTAAAATATATAATTCGATTTTTTGAATAATTCGAATTTTTCTCTAGTCCCTTCAACTACGAATTATCCAAACTCTACTGTATTAATTTCTTGTAAAATAATAAAAACGTTGTTTGATTAAAATGAAATGATAAAGTTGCAAATGCAGAAAGAATGTGTCAGTAATCTTGGAAACATCTTCTTCTCACTAAACGAAACTTGATAGATTTGATCTTTTATGCGATATACGAGGTACGATCAGATAATACGCAAAATTTTTAAATTTGCGGTTGACGATGAGAATAGGTTTGCCTTTAAATTTGAATTTTGATTTTCACTGTCGAATGACTATATTCTGCGCTCTGCATACGATGTTTACTTCTAGCACTTTTCCTAATAAGTTTTACATCTGAATTACTTTTTCCCGACTCTTAGTAAATTGCGAATTTCTAATGTATTCTCACCTATTAACCCTACCCTAACGATTACGGACGCCATAACTGTTACATTGTAATTGTTACACTGTATACTTTATCGATTCTATAAACAATCAGCGCCATTTCCCTGTTACCTTAATGTTATGTAATTTAACGTCATCCAAATATTTTTTGCAGTCCGCGGAAATAATGCTTTTCTTTCCGATTCCAATAGAAATTCTAGATTTTACTAACATGTAAGTGTCATGTTTTAATTATGTTTCCTTCTATGAATTAAAGGTTAAACAATACGCGGAGTGTTAAATAACTTTTGCAATTTAGCAACTAACTCAATCAGAATGGTTAATTCACTAAAGAATTCAAAGAATCCAGCCATCTTGAATACATTATATGACTCTTAAATGTTAATTGTACAGAAATATATACAGTAGAACCAAATTAAAACAATGACAAATCTCAGCGTTACAATATAGAAAATTGAATTTCAGAGTTGCTTCGAAAAGTTGTGTATTATATTGTGTAAGAAGTGTATTATGTCCAATTGGAATTACTTTGAAGAGGACAATATGAACATTGAGGAATAAATAAAGGTTATTGGTGAAAAATGATAATTCCGCGTGTTATTTGATCATACCTCGTAAATATACAATTTGTGATCGTGATGTTGGTATATAATTTCTATGTGTAATAATCATAATATGATAGTTTCTAGTGAAATACATGTAATAAATGTATACAAAGGTCCTAATGTAAGAAATGTATTAATTATACTGCAGATATTTATTAAAACCAAACAGGAAATCGTAGATTAACTAAAGTCAGGTATCTATCACATGTGAAAGTTCTGATCCGTTTTTCGCAATTTAATTAATTGCAAGTTTTTATGAAGAATTATTATCAAATTAAAAATGTATTATGTACAAAGAAAATGAAATAAAAATGATAATTTTTGAGTACGATTCAATTAATGAATAAAAAAAAAGAACTGTGCCGGTTTTACTTATTAATCTTCAAGAAAAAATACTAATGAAATCATATTGTTTAAGAGAAACCAAATTAATGCACACACGATATCAGAATAATCGAAACACCTAATAGCAATAGATTAAAATCGGATTAGAATAAATAAATATATATCATATGAACATAATGCTCTACATCGATAAAATTTAAAACAATTTAGAAAGATAAATAAAAAATATATAGAATGGACCACACGTAACAAGTCTTTAATGTCGAAACAAACTATTTGTGAAACGACATCATAAACTAATATAGAACTAATAAAATTTATATTAATATTTGAGGTTGATATATCAGTTGGCTAATTTTCAGACCAACGACTTGGATAAATTTTGAAAAAATCAGAAGTTTTTAAATTTTTTAAAATTTCAAGGAATAAAAAAATTTTTTTAATTGAAAAAGTCGTTAAATGAAAATTGTAGGGATAGATTTTTTAATTGTTTAAAAGTTGAAAAATATTTTATAGATGATTTGGGCAGAATTACTCTATTATTTCATTTTACACAGATTTTTGAAATTAGAAATTTCTAAAAATTTTTTAATAGTTTTGAGCACATTCGATAAATTTTAAATATATAGAATTTTTAATTGTAAAAATCTCAAATTTTAAAAATTTCGAAAATTTTAAATAAATTTTTTTGATCAATATTTTTTCAAATTAAAAAAAAAATTTTATAATTGATTTGGGCAGGATTACTCTATTTTTTACATTTTATAGAAATTCCTAAACATTTTTTAATAGTTTTGGGCAAAATCGATAAATTTTGAATATTTAGAAAAATTTTTTGTAAAAATTTCAAATTTTAAATAAATTTTTTAAATTGTAATAGTCGTTAAATAAAAATTGTGGGGATAGATTTTTTAAGATTTTGATCAATATTTTTTCAAATTTTAAAATTGGAAAAATATTTTATAATTCATTTGGACAAAATTACTCAAATTTTTTTACATTTTATAACAAATTTTTAAAATATTTATCTGAAATTTCTAAAAATAATTTTTTTTTATTTCGAAAATCAAATTTTTTTTAATTGAAAAAGTCGTTAAATGAAAATTGTGGGATAGATTTTTTTTAGATTTTTGATCACTATTTTTTCAAAGTGAAATATATTTGATGTGAAAATAAATTTCTTAAAATTTCAATACTAACGTTTTTCTAATAATTTAATACCATCATTAAAATGTGATTCCGGAAGAACTGCAAAATATCGCTTTCCAAGTTGAATGTTCGAATAGCAAATTTTATGTAAATTAATTCTATTAACTAATGTAATAAGTAATCCTCTAATATAATATTAAATGCTTAATCAAATTTAATTCAATTCTGGTATAATACATAAATTCGCTAAATAAAAATTTAATGAAAGAGAGAAAAAACGTAGATTTTTAAAACCAATGTAGTGGAAAGAGATTAATATGCGGAAGACGAACATCGTACACCTGCATCCATAAACGCATACGACAGAAGCAATAAATGTGTATGTATCGCGTAACATGAATACATACCAAAAAGGCATTATTACGATTACGATGGAACATCGCGGTGTAGTGATACAATAATCAGACAAACCCCGTATAGAAATAGTTTAATTTGATTAAGTGTTAATTTGCTTAAGTTATAGATATTGTCAATGTTACAAACCGTCGTACATAAAGTACTTCAATGATAAGAGCGTATCACCACATTATCTTCCCCGACAAGCGTATATAAGACGGTATTTTGAACCCGTCGGGGTCAGTTGAATTAGCACAGTAGAATAGTATTAGCTGTAGCCTTAAGACGAGTGGCAAAGTGCCACACGTCAGCGTCTCCTCGCCTCAAGAAGGCCAGAATAGGCAAATCGAAAGTCAAGATAATGCTTACTGTGTTTTTTTGACACCAGCGGGCTTGTCTATCACGAGTGCGTACCGCAGGGTACATCCGTGACCGGAAAATTCTAGGTGGAAGTTTTCAAGAGACTAAAATGCAGGGTTCGATGCGTACGGCCCGACATCGCGTTGGATTGGAAACTTCACCATGACAATGCGCCAGCGCATACATCCTTTGTTGTGACCAGCTACCTGGCCAATGCAGGTGTGTTAATGGTTCACCAGCCTCCCTAAACTCCTGACGTAGCTCCCCCAGACTTCTTTTCGTTTCCGCGCTTGAAAACTCACATGAAAGGTCAACATTTCGGGACAGTCGACAACATCAAAGAGGCTTGTATCAAGGCTTTAAAGGACATTCTGGAGAAGGACTACGTTGACGCTTTCGATGCCTGGAAATTTCACTGGCGGTGATGTATCGACACAGGAGGATAGTACTTAGGAATAGTATTGAATCCTTTAATGATTTATACTGATCTGATCAATAATTTTCTTCTCGAGTCATTGACATTACTTTCCGGACAAACCCTGTATATTCATTAATTTGAAATGATACCACTTTATATGATGTAAAAATTACAAAATTCTGATCTTGCTGAAATTCTGCAATATTGTTTAATTTTTAATGCATTTGTAATAAAATGACATTAATAATAATGAGATGTTATATAATTGCTTAAAGTTTACATAGGTTTAATAAATTGTATCTTGTTGTAATTAGTATCTTGCGTAATATATCATTTGTTTTGTTTCTTTTGCACACATTTCATTTGTCTTATTTGTTGTATACTTTCCAAAAAAGATTTAATGTTTAAGCTAATTTAAATTTCCAAACAGATGTTTCACTCTTAATTTAATTGAAGATTTCTTTTAAAGCGTAAGCAATTAAACGATTTAAAATTAGAAATTTACAATATTGTTAACAGATGTATCTGAATTAAAAGCATAGTTAAAAATATTTTCGCGGATATCCACCACAGTTTGTATTTAATAAATAAATTTATAAAGTTTACTTCGACTTATAAAACCTACTCGACTATTAAAAGGGATCCTAGAAAATAAACAGTTAAATAATTTAGCTCATAAAATAATGAAACACAACTCGATTTCTTTTTATTTTATTCATGAAAAATTTAACACGCATACCATAAAGTTTGACGCCTATTCGCTAGTAAATGCAATAACTACCTAGCAACATTTAATTAGTACGTCAATGCATTAACTTTATCCTTATATGAATAAAAATTAATTCATAATGTATAAAATTTGTTTTAGAGTTAAGACTTAGTGACAAAAATATTAGTGATAAAATTAATTAGTGAATAAGAAATTAGAGACACTAATAAATTCAAACAAAAATTTATATGTTTGAGATTTTCAATAAATATTACTCACATCTGTGTTACAGACATTTTGGATTAAAAGTACTACACGCAGGCTTATTTTTTATTTTCAGAAAAGTTACTTTCAACTGGGCAAAAAACAGAGATTTTATTCACTAGATTCCCTACTTTTTTTATCGCCGGCTGTTCCACTATCCAACAAGCGGTCGGCGCTCGCTTCCATCTCATTTCTTCCCATTAAAAAACTATCGCTATCATTGACTCCCAATTTCCTAATATAGCCCTTGCCGCAAGGGAGTATCTCTTACATTTTGCTTCGTCCGATCCCGAGTAAGTTCGGTGTGCTTTCACCGGTCCTTTCCTCCTACTACCCCTTTCTATTTAATGGCAACAAGATAAAGCTGTTAATTGCGTATTCCCTTAACAGTCGGCAAAATGCACATTTGGAAAAGTAGATAAGAGAGGCACAGGCCAATAATACATTATGTTATTTGTCTCCCTTGATTTAAATATGGAACAAATTTTATCTACTTTCTCAGTTCTAAGACAAGATTCCAGCACTATGTTATACCAATATTTATAGGAAAAGATTCTAATATATCGAACACATCTTGCTCTAGCCATTTATGTTTGCAACGGTAATTCATCAAGCCATAAATGATGTGAAAATGTTATAATAAACCAATTAAAAATGATTGTTCAACAATAATTATTATTCTTATAAGAATATAAAGTTAAGCACAGTTCAACTTAATTACTTATTAAGAATATAATAAACAAAACCAGATAATGAAATTCATAAATAGAAGACTCAAAATATGATTACTTTTGATTCACATTAAAACCATTCACTTGTTAGACGTTATTAAAAATCCGGAAGTACTTAAAATAATAGACAAATGTAATGTACCCACAATAATAATAATAGAATTAATCACGGAAAACATTATAACAACGCATTGTCAAAATACTTCTTTTACTTTATTTACTACATCCTTGTGATTCTATACAATGTATGAAATAGAAGATAATATTGTCCCAATCTATTACAATATTTAGCAATATCGATGCAAATGAGCGCTCTTCTAACACATAACACCTGGTGATCTAATATATATCACATATACGACAAATTGAAGTGTGGGCCTTATAAGGGCTTTTTTCATCTTGTTGGCTCGATGATAGCAGTTTTAAGTTTTTACGTTAATTAGTAATATTAAAATATTAATAATGTGGAGTAGCTAATTTTAGAACAGCGGGTGCTAAATAAATAGAACATACATTCATCATCATCTAGCCCCTCTGCGTCCACTGTTGAACATAGGCCTCACCTTCTTCTGCCCACCTTTCTCTGTCATGAGCCGTCTGTATCCAGTTTGTCGTGATTTTCTTTATATCGTCTGTCCA
>WYDF02104748.1:0-10535 GCA_009867245.2 Adranes taylori
TCAGAGTGTTGTAGGCTATTGGGTTGTTTTCTTGTGAGCGTCTAAGTGGATATTTAGATTGAAGTATTTTCAATCTGCAATCTGCTAACTTAGAATCGAAGCACTCTATATATACTCATATTGCTGTCAATAGTGATGCCAAGAATTTTGGTGTGTGGTACGAATTCCGTTAGTGATCCACCGAGATCGATGTTAGCCGATTCAAAAGCAGATGATCGTTTGTTTTGAATAGTATGCGATTAGTTTTACTAGGTTAATGACTAACTTATTGATGTGCATACACTCCTGATGGCCAGTAACATAGATAGTGGGTCGTGTGGGTGCGGATGTAATCGTAATTTTAAAGGTTCGAATATTATATGCTGTGACGGGAAGTGTGAAAATTGGTTCTTGATATAGTGTGTAAACATTGAGAAAAAATATCTTAATGTATTTTCAATTGAAAGCGTGAAATGGTTATGTAAAATTTATATCAAAAGTGAGGTTAAAGCCTGAAATGAAACTGAACATCTTTTGTATCTTGTTAAATAGTTCTCGCAGGAGTTAATAATATTAAGGAAAGATGTTACAGGATTAAAGACAATAACCTGTAACCATAGCTCTGCAATAGTAAATTCGGAAGAACCGAATTCTGAAACGAATTCTTCATGGCGCAAATGGTGAAAACACACAAAATGCTTCAATATAATGAATACCGAGACTCATGTAATGAAACATTAAAACACTTGAAAGATAAACGGAGTGTGACGTATAGTGTAGAAGTGAAGGGATAGAGAAAGCCATGCATAAAAATTTGTGGAATTAACGGTATTTTCCCAACTCGCCATGTGTAATTACGCCATACGAAGGAATTTAATCTGTTTTAGTGAAGTCATGCGAATCTTAATCCTAAGTGAATCAGCGCCAACTCGCCACATGACTCTCCTATACATTATGCCCTCAATGAGTACGTTAAAATCTAATATATTTTTAGAAAGGCAAATAAAAACGGAAAAACTGATGTAAAGTATTTTGCTGATGAGGTATAGTCTTCTGAGTCTGTTTGTAATTGCCAAGTAGTGGGGAAGTTTGAGACAGGAAAACGGAACGACAGAGGAGAACGCCTCATCCAATCCTGATGTATAAGAACCACAAACGTAGATTATACACCTGGAGATCTTCTGATGTACACACGAGGGATCAAATAGATTACATCTTAAGCAAAAATGGAAATCTTTGGTAAAAACGGCGAAAACGTTACCGTCTGCAGATTGTGGAAGCAATCAACAACTGCTGATGTGTGAGTTTACAGGAAAACTTAAAATCTGTAGGTTAACAATAACGTCATTCGCAATAACATCATTCGCAAAATCGAATCTCAGCTCGAAGAATTCGAAACAAAAATACTGAAGCTATATGACAGGTTGTGAAAAAGTCTCTAGTTACAACTTTAGAAGAAACACCTCAAGAGGACTAAAAACTGTTAGACAACCCTGGATATCAACCAAAACAATAGATACTATTCGAAAAGAATTAACATCAAATCCCGGGGTCTTGACAGCAGTATAGATCTGGAACTGTACCAATCGTCAAATCGGGAGATACAAGCTGCTTGCTACGTGCGGAGATAAAAATAAATATCTGATTATTGTTTGTATAGAAATTCGGAATTCCTCTGATTACTGCGGAAAGATTACTGTGGCAATATGTATGCTGACCTGAATGCCATTTGTAGAGACCTGGGGAATTATGAAGCTGAACCGGATATACTGTTAGATGAGATGAAGGTCGCAATTGACAAATTAAGAGAATGTAATGCAGTAGTAATCGACACAATGTCAGCAGAGGTTCTGCAGGCTTGTGCCGATAGAGGTTTGGAAACCAGGCTTATGGCTAAAAGACTGGTCAACTTCAGTGTTGCTTCTCCTACATAAGAAAGGGTCCGAAACAGTCTGCGAAAACTATAGTCTGATAGTCCTAATATCACATTCCAACAAAATTATGTTGTACATTCTTCAGGCGAGACTACAACCCTTCCTGCTACATCAAACAGCTTACAAACCGGATTTGTGAAAGGACAGGGTACTCGAGAACAAATTTTAAATGCGAAGCAACTTATAGAAAAGGCCCAAGAATACTCGGTACTGATGTATCTGTGCTTTGTAGATTACGAGAAAGCGTTTTATAACGTTCGTTGTGCAGGGTATGGACGACTTTAGCAGAATTTGTAGTACCGTGTCATCTTATCATACTCGTCAAAAGCTTGTACGAGAATTCGCTGGCGGTTGTCAAAATCGATAACACATTATCCGAAAAATGTTGCATTAGGAGAGGCGTTCGTACTTTCACCTGCTTCCTTCCAAGGTCAAGGCAGCATACTTTCACCTTTGCCCTACAACATCTATAGAACTGGAACAGAAGAGTGAAAATTGATGGAAATGGTTTTTAAAAGCTTCGATTTGCGGATGACACTCTTCTAATAGCTAACAGCACTAAAGAGCTTTTAGAGTTTCGCCAAAGACTGGAAGATGTAAGTCGAGACTGTGGGTTCAAAATGAATCCCAACAAGACACAAGTCATGATTGTAGACCGAGATAACGAAAACCGAAGACAACTTACAAAAATCGGAAACTGTTGCAAATTAGAAATAAGACGGCGAATGAAATTGCCCGCTCGTCCATGATAAAACTAACAAAAATTTGGATAGGTCAAAATATCACTAGGAATACAAAGGCAGGCCTTGTAAACACCCTAATTTTTCGCGTTTTTTCGTACAATTCAGAGACCGGTAATCCGTTCCAAAGACAGGAGAAGAAATGTGGGTCTAGTGCAGGATGCTGCGAGTTGCCTGGATACCAAGAAGAACAAATATCTTAACTAAGGTCAAACCCGTACAATTATTGTCATCCCGACTACGGGGACTATATTATTTCGAAAGTAACAGAAACAAGTTTCACTAAAACAGCGCGCCAAGCGAACGATCAAAAGACCAAGAAATCAACTGTTACATGAATAATACACTGGTTAAAAGATTGCCCTATGAGGTTTCCCGAAATTGGCCTATATAGGTCACAAATATACCTGTTTACGTAAAACTAAAGATGACATAGAAACGTTGGGCTGTATCAAGTGCAGTGATTTTTTAATAGGTTTTAAATGAAATGTTATGTATCAAACAACTCATGCCTGTGTAACGGACCAGGCTAATGTTAAAGTTGAGAAATGTCTACTTCAGTGCATAAATTAAAGCCAGTTCAATCAATTTTTGATAAGTCTTTAGCTGCTGTGAAGGATGCGGGATTGGAATTTGTTACTGAAGTACCATCTTTTACAGCTAAAAAATCAATGCTTTATAGAGAACGCCGTAGGGTACTTGAAGCTATTAATTTTAAAAGTACTATGGACATAGTAATAGCACCAAACTTAGCTGAAATCTCTTTGGTTTTAAACGGCAAAGCTTATGAGCAAAGAATGTTTGTTTCTGGTAACCAAAGAGCTAAAGAAAACTTGCTGCAAAGCAATACCTTCTTTGGAGATGGATGTTTTAAAAGTTGCTGTAGGGAGTTTAAGGAACAATATACAATACACGCTGATATCGATGGTATACCCGACTCTACTACCATCGTTCCAGTTTTATACTCACTGTTGCCAAATAGAAGTGAACGTTGATTTTCTTTGATCAAATAATCATAGTGCTGTACTGAATGGATGTAACTTTCATTTTAATCAATGCGTTTGGAGAAAATATCTTGGTCTAGTAAGATTATGCATTGCATAGAGGTTTGAATAGAGTTGGCGATGTCGTGGCGAGTTGGCGCAGCTTAAAATATGTGTTCGCGGCGCGTGGCGAGTTAGCACAATATGAATTAGCGTGGCGACTTGGCGACGAATAAACGCTCATAAGGACAGTGAGGCCTTATGAAGAAGATAATTAAACAAAATCACATTGAAATTGAAAGTAGTGTTGTTGACGCATATAAAATTAAAAAATAAATAAAAGCCACAACGAATTTGACATAATAATCGAAGCAAACAAAGAAAGCACAAAGAAATTGTTAGCATGTAAAAAAGTTGGAATTGGCTGGAAGAAATGTTTTGTCGACGAACGTGTACGTGTGACAAGATGTTATAACGGCAACAATTTGGACGTTTGGTTAAAGAATGCAAAAGAGATGTACAGTGCCCATATTGTGACGGGCATCATGATGAAAACTTCATGCATCGTATCCAAATTGTTCAAACTGTTCTGGAGAAAACCAGAACTGAGGAAGGGATTCTTATTATACCAATCACCCGATATATTTCAGACGTTGTGAATATGTAAACTATGTGATGGAAATAGAGAAAAGGAAGATTCAATGTGAGTAGTTATTAGAGTGCGAAAGGTATGTTAGTAAAAATAAATAAGTTAGTTTAAAAAGTCGTAAAGGTATATCTAAAAAAAACTTATAGTATTTTTTACAAAATGCACTGGGTTGAATTCAATTTAAATTTAAATAGAATAAGCGACTTGTTGGCGCTTACTTGAACAAATTAGATTTAAGAATGCGATTTTCGCTCGCTGTTCAAGAAAATAGACTTGATAATTCAAAGAGAATTATGCTGATCGACACATGCGAATTTGTTCACTCGAAGACGATAAGTACAAGACCCAAAAATGCGTCTGGTGCATGCTGACTTGAGTGGTAATTTTCGTAGCTTGCCTGGTTGCTACGCGTGGCTTGAAGAAAATTTATGCTAAAATTTATGCTAAAACAATATTGCATTATTTCTCCCTCGAAATTCTATGAAGGCATCATGTTGTTCTCCAATCAAAGTAAAGACAAACGAAGCATTTCTAAAGAACTCTTTCAATTATAAAAACAACCATTAGGACAAATAGATTGTACCTACGGAAAGTAATAATAATAAATGAATCTGTACGTGAAATCAGCGATATTGGTGCTAGGCCGTGCAAGGCTACGTGAATAACTTTTTGCTGTGTGTTTCATGTGTATTCTCGTACAATGCTATACCATGCATATTTCTTTTTCGCGAATGAGTTTTTCAACGGAAGTGTTCAATATGTGCAATATGTGTTATAAGTCTTATCCATACATTGGGTGTTAACATATAAAATTTTCTCTCGTCAATATATTATAGTTTATTTTTTAAGTGTTATATTGTACTTTATCAAGAAGTAAAATAGAAAGTAGACCATGTTGTTAGATCCAGGATCTCCGCCCTTGAAGATACAACTTCTATTTCATCGTCGTCATCCACCTTACCCTGGCCCTCTACAGCTCGAGATACCCAAATAAACAACTGGTAATGCATATCCATGTTTTTTTTTTATGAATAAACTTGAAGTATGTAGCATAATGTTCTGTAATTTTATTATTTTTAACGTTCCTATATTCTTGGTTCTAACGAAATATAGTAGAATAAATTACAGTAAAGTTGCGAATATATGGTTACTTATGACTACGGAAAAGTGGTCTTACTTTAGCTAACGGTAAACGAAGGTAGTATTTACGAGACCAAGAAAATCTTCTTTTTTATGAGAGCAAGACGTGAATCTTTAATTAAATTAGAAAGTCTGTTGTGACGAATATCCGTTATGGCATATTCGTCTGTTGTGGGATATTTGTCCAACCAGGACGAATATCCCATTTCAAAAAATATCCCACTTGAAATGGAGCCGCAAAGATGTTGCGGATGATAAGCGTTCTGGCTGTCTAACACATGGGTGTCTAACACCTTTTTTGGATGGCGGGCCATTTTCAAAATAAAAATTTTTATGCGGGCCGCACATTCAAATTTAACTTAAATAGTGCTTTTATATCATATACGAGTATAAATATTAGTGCTTTGGCGGGCCGCGCAAAAAGTTGCAAAGGGCCGCAGGTTGCTAACACATCAAAATCTGATGAAAATATCGAACTTAAATTCGCTTAACGATGTGGTCATCGAAACGGAACTCGGTCATTAAGTGAGAATTACCCGTATAATAAAACTTCTAGCGCCCACTGTATGAATATGGTCATACGAAATTACGAAGCGGTTAAGATCACACAAAATATAGTAGAATAAATTAAAGTAAAGTTGCGAATTACAGTATACCAAACTGATAATATGGTTACGGAAAAGTGGTCTTACTTACACTGTACAATAAATGGAGATAACATTTACGAGCCCAAGAAAGTCTTGTTCTTTATAAGAGCAAGACGTGAATTTGTGATTAAAATTAGAAATTTTTTGTGCCATTGAAATACCCAGTAAGTAGATTAAAATTGGGAACTACAAGTTTTATGAGCGATATCAAATATTTTAACTAGTAAAATTTTCAATTAAATTATACCAGATGATTTCTTTATTAAAGGAGCCAGAGGATTACTAATGGGACTTTAATGTGTTTAATAAATGTAAATATATAAAAAATTGCTTAAACATAAATATATTTACAAAGAAATATTCTAAGATGCTTTTTGGAATTATCTTGGAGTACTCTTGGAATTATCTCCGAGATGCGTTTTGGAATTATAAGCACCGTGGTCTCCTCATCCTCCAGATAACCCCACTGATCTGAAAGCATATAATAAATTGGTTACAGTGAATACTTGTTAGAGATATCTGGGACCATAGGAACCGTGGTTCTAATCCTCCAGATATCCCCTGTTAGTATAAATGAATCAATAAACATCAATTATAACGTGAGGAATTATGTGTTGAACTGTAGGAACTAGTAATTATGTAGGAACTAGTATCCTAACAATTTTAATGAATATCCACCAATTTAATTTGCTAATAATAAAAACTGAAAAATATTTGCACAGCAAATGTCTTGGACTCTGCAGATTTATGAATCTGCATTCTACAGACTTTACCCTGTTTCAACAGCTGAACAATATTAATTATGATAATTTGGATGAGTTAGTCCCTTTCTAAGTACCTACTGACCATTTAAACAATCAAAAAGCTTCTAAAGGCATAAAAAGGCGAACAAGGACATATAGTATTTCAACCATAAGGTGTAAGCATCTTCAGCACCCTTTTTTAGCACCCGGATATTTTAAAGCTATTTAAATTCGTTTTAAACGTAGCTACTAGAGTGATTACAGAATTCTTCTAATAGGTAGGTCAGATTAACTAACCCAATGGAGAGATGAATCAGTAGGTGTTAATTCCTTTCAACAACCGTAATTGTATATACATATGGAAAAATGTAAGATGTTATATATCCACCCCCACTTAATTCATCGTACAGAATTAGCTATAAACCCGCTATAGGTGATAAATGTAATGAAAATAGAATATTAGTATTACTTTGAGATGTAACAACTTGTATGTTTATAATTTTGATGAGTTAGTCAGTTTCTAAATAATAGCTTAAAAAAGCGCTTAGAAAAGCTTAAAAAAGCGGACAAGGACATATATGTATTTCAACCATAAGGTATAGGTATCTTCAGCACCCTTTTTGAGCAGCGCATCCACAGTACAACGACTTAATTCGTACAGCACGTCCGGATATTTTTAAGCTATTAAATTCTAAAAAAGGGTGCTGAAGATGCCTAAACTTTATGGTTGAAATACGCATATGCTCTTGTCCAAGTTTTTAAGCTACTTGATTGTTCAAATCGTCAGTAGGTAATTAGAAAATGACTAACTCATCCGAATTATCAACATACAAGTTTTTACGTCTTAAAGTAATACTAATATTCAATTTTCATTAATATTAATTATACCGAGTGACCTATACACTCATGAAATATCTCATTTATTTATCATGTTTACCTACGATGGCGTGAAAACAGAAATTCATATAAAAATAAAACCAAAACAAGAGTAGTGGTGACACCTCCTGATGACGTGAAAACCATGTGTTGACGATAACGTTGGTAGCCACATACTTGTTTATAAGTTTATGGTAGTTTAATAATACATATGTACAACACATATAGAAATTGTTTGTTCTTGGAAACCTTCACCCCACTTAGTTTAGTTGTCTGAACACTTTACCGGCAATCGGGAGGCTTTGGTTTGATTTCCGAATGGAGTAATTTTTTCAAAGACACAAATGATTATATTAATTTCAATCATAATAATAAATAGAATCAAACAAAAAAGAAGGCAACAAAGCGATGACATGTAGTGTGAGATAAAGAAACAGAAAAGTGGACCTCGGAACAAGCGAGAATAGGGGGAACTTTCATTTCACATGACGCAAATTCTGAATCTGCACTCTTTACACTAGATGTTACTGTGATAACTTGATAACTATATGCTGTAAGTATATTTGATAATTGCTACTTAATCAAAATCATATGTGTAAAAATCATGTGTTGCAATTAAAATAGAAAATGCAACTTATTGTTGAACGTGAGAAACAATTTAAGATTTTTTTAATGCACATAGAGTCGTCCATGGGCGTACGCAGCTTTTATATGAAGGGTGGGCAATCCTTTATCATGATACATGCTCAATCTTATACTAATTAGAATGCTTTCGAAGGGCAGATAAAAATAAGGGAGGAGGCAGGAAGATGGTAGAGCCTTCATTGGCCTTCCCTGTGTACGCCCATGGAGTAGTCCCTACGATATAAAATGTTTAGATCGATTGAGTTTAACTCGAAGTAGAAATGTCACACATATTGAGGTGTGGATAATCACGAACATACATAAGCATCATTCCAAAATTGGGTCTGTTCAGCAGACTGCGAAACCTCATTTGGATTTTTATAATAAAACTTATTTTATGAAGTAGTAATAATGCAATTACCTATTTACAAATATTAAAAATTTCGTTAGAGAATAATGAAATATAATAATAAAAATAAACTTAATGCATGATAATTTATAGGCGATAAAAAAATGATAGATTTTTTTATGGATATCATTTTGAATGTTACAATTTTGATGACTTCACAAGAGATCTAGTCATAGAAAAAAGAAACTTGTAAATAAAATAGTAATAAAAAAGAAGCAAAATTCTTTTTTCGTACAAGAATATACGCAATGCGCATTCTACCGATTAGTGAATTTAGTCGCTTTGCGTGAGTAACGAATTAATTTCACCTCACTATTGATGAGGCAAATATATAATTTACGATGTTGGTTGTTCTGATGTAATTTTCGTGACGTGCAAAAAAATTTGCTCCAAATAATCTCTCATGAAAAACAAATTTCTACGATTTTTCTATAATATGATCGAATAGTTAGTTACTCGATATGAAGTTTTTTCTTTTAATTTAATTTAATACTTCATACGAACCAATTATCTCTGTTTAGGCCAAATGTATGGCATCAAAATTTTTATTCGGTTTCTGGAAAATTCCAGGGCCGCTCCAAGGTCATGGAGTGCACGACATCAGGGCGGCAGTTCTTGGGAAGCAGCAAGTTATTGAGCCTTTAAAGATTGCTTTTTAACCGGCGAGAAGTAAGCCATAAATATTACAAAATATGACAAAAATTTTCAAAATAAGCCATTTTTTTTAATTTTATTTTAGTCCAACATATTTTTATAAAATTTCGAAAACAACGGTGCTTATACTCCAAAACAGTGTTTTATTCAAAATACAAGATCTGACGCGCTCCTACACTACAACTGTGCCATCATTAGACTTTAAATTCTATGACTTGATAAGACAAGGTATGAGTTTTATGAAACCATATTCGAAGATGTGTTCTAAATCCATCAAAATTAATAAATTTGATCTTAAAATAAATTCCAAAAATTATTGAATATAAACAAGAATTGGTAAACAAGAATTCGCATGTTAGTAAAACCATGAAGAATGAAAATTAAAAACTTGAAAATAAATGATCTTTCAATTTTGCGTGTCACCCCGGCGCTAATATACCTATATTCCGCCCTGTTCACAATGTTGTGGATATGCAAATTGAACTGAGGAGCCGGAAGTCGGAGCCATGAAACCGTGAACTTTTGGAGAATTCTAAACTGAAGTCCCAATTAAACTGATAATATTTAGTGGAGTCAGAGCCGAAGTCGGATCAACAAGAAATTGTATTTGCTGTGGCTTCTAACCTTTTCTAATTATTCTTTAGTAATTATTCTATATTTTGTGAAAACAAATTGCGAAAGTTCTAAAAGTGTTTGAAATTAGCAACCTGTATCATGAACTCAATAGAAAAACTTAATGTAGAACCAACAGCTATCAGTGAGTTCTCTGAGGAACTCATTTCTAAACATACTAATATAGAACATGATGAACCGGACTTAGATGAAACATTATTTGTTGCTATTAACAGAATAACAGATATTTCCACTACACTCAACTTTTCGCTACAACTTGTAATTCGTGTTGGTTTAAACTAGCAATATCCATACACTAATAAATAATTTCAAACAGCAAACTCAACACTAGAGAATATAACTTGTTACAGAATATAATTGTATAAAAGCAGGATCGTAAATATGTTATTAATTACACTGACAACACCAAAAAAAGTTCATGAAAGCCAATATCTGTTTTATACTAACTCGAATGTGCTGATTTCAAATTTGAAGTCCGTTTATCTCCATCACCCACCACTTTTTTGAAAAATCGTAATTTGTTT
>WYDF02104759.1:0-10535 GCA_009867245.2 Adranes taylori
TACCTTTTGCCTGATGATGATATTTTAATATTGAAAACGTTTGTAATGAAAAGGTAGTTTCATTTATTATACAATTTTTGGTCACCTGTCTACAACAATTTTATATATTAGATATTATGGGGTCAATACAACGATATTCAAAAAAAGTAATCTTATATAAATTGTTGCAATAGTGATCAACATAGTTTTCATATACAAAATAAAAATAGTTACTAAAATTAATTATGTCGTAATAAGATAAAAACAATTTAAATGATTTATGTCTAATTTTATTACAATACTCATTTTATTTATGTATTATTTAAATTTAATAAAACAGAGACCTGTAATAAAATATTATGTAAATTATATAGTCACAATGGGTTGAATTAAAAATAAAAATACAAAATGCACTAATCACGGTTATTAAAATATTTTTCTTTTACTTATAATTTTTGAATTTTAATGCATTTACAATTATACAAAAAAAAAAATCGAGCTGAAGTTATAATTAAAGAGGAAATTCGTGTAGGAAATATTTTCCACGTGAAATTAAACTCCGACATAGAACTAACTTTGAATTTAAGAATTAGTTAGATTAGACAATGGTCTTCAAACTGTACGCCGCAGCACTTGCGAAGAAAACCTTTTAGATCTAATTAAGGGCTTTATAAGTTTGCAAAATTTGAAGACCACTGAATAATCTAGTACAAATTATGTATTTATTTTTTTCATTTATTTTAATACAATTAGATAGTGTCTGATAATAATTTGGATAGCAAGTATCAAAGAAAGTCCTACTCGATGAAACCTTATTTGGATAAAGTTAAATGAATATGATTTTTAACAAAAATCATGAAATAAATGAAATTATAAATTAAATAATATTTCTTGGTAGTTCTTTATTTTAATTTTATTTTTACGACCGGTTTCACCTAATTCTATAAACCATCATCAGGTACCTTCAAAGTTATACAATTAATTTACATTATAATTAGATTAGTGTTACTTTTACTGACTTTTACTTACTATTATGCGTTATTTGTAGTTGTTGAACGTTTTATGTTAACCTGTCGTTTGATGGGTTTGGTGTTTTCGTGTTTTTTAATTTCGTGTAGTGTGTTTTGTTTTTTGGGTGTGATAGTTTTAGTCTTTCTATACTTTTAGGTATTTGAAGTGTATTTGATCGTGTTGTGGTGAATAGAAAAAGGGCAAACGAGCTACATAAACGAATCAAAATGAAAATTAATTCTATTATTTTGTAGTTACCTGATGATACCTAAATCTAATCGGCGGAACCGGTTGTAAAAATAAAATATAGACGAAAAAATAGAGGCAGGGTAGATGGCCCATTTCTGACATAGATGTGGTAGCCGTCATCAGTACCCTCTGCTTCTATATAATTTGTGTAACAATTACAGAAATCTATGATCGTAGTTAGACAAAATGGCAAACTAGGTGAGTTAAATCATTACAGGTATTAACTCATCTCCATTATTTGAGATGCAAAGAACTTTAACAATCAAAGTCTCTTTTTATTAACCCCCTAATTCATCTCGGAAAAGAGCCTTAGGAGTTAATGAAAAGAGACTTTGATTGTTAAAGTTCTTTACATCTGATGGGTTAACACCTGTAATGATCTGTCTCACCTAGGTTGTAATTACGTCTAACTACGATCATAGAACACTGTAGTTATTACAGATTTCTAAGAGGAGAACTAAGAACTTGGAAAGCATCTACGCGATCGGAAGGCGAGGAATCCTGAAATGCTCATACCTGTGATGGTGGTAGAGCCGGATTGCGGTGAAGAATCGTCAGATCCGAATGAAACATTTATGACATCTCAAATTGTGGAGATCCGTTATCGCCTGTAATAAATTTTCTCACCTAGGTTGTCATTTCGTCTAACTGCGATCATAGAACCCTGTAATTGTTACAGAGATCGAAGAGGAGGAAGAACTTCAAAAGCATCTACGCAAACGGAAGGCAAGAAATCTTGAATAGCCCTTGCCTATGGTAACCGTGAATAATCGTCGGATCTGAGTGAAACATTAATGACATCTCAAATTGTGGAGATGGATTAACATCTGTAATGATTTTCCTCACCTAGATTGTCATTTCGTCTATGTACGATCATAGAACTTTGTATTTATTACAGAGTTTTAAAAGAAGGAAGAACTTGTAAAGTATCTACGCGAGCGGAAGGCGCGAAATCCTGAAAGGGCCATGCCTATGATAGCGGTGGAGTCAGATAGCGGTGAAGAATAGTTGGTTCCGGATGAAACATTTATTACATCCGAAATTGTGGAGATGGGTCAACACTTTTAATGATTTGTCACACCTAGCAGAATCGTCATATCCAACTGAAACATTTATGACATCCAGAATTGTGGAAATGGATTAACACTTGTAATGATTTGTCTCACCTAGCTTGTCATTTCATCTAACTACGGTCATATAACTCTAATTGATACAGGGTTTTAAGAGGAGGAGGAGGAAGAACTTCGAAAACATCTACGCGAACCGAAGGCTAGAAAACCTGAATTGTCCAAGCCTCTGATAGCGGTGAAGAATCGTCGGATCCGAATGAAACATTTATGATATCTCAAATTGTGAAGATGAGTTAACACCTTTAATGATTTGTTTCATCTAGATTGATATTTCGTCTAATTACGATCATAGAATTCTGTAATTGTTATAGATTTCTAAGAGGAAGAGGAAGAACTTCGAAAGCATCTACGCGAACGGAAAGCAAGAAAACCTGAATGGCCCAAGCCTATGATAGCGTTGGACCCGGATATCAGTGACGAATCGTCGGATCCAAATGGAACACTTATGATATCTCAAATGGTGGAGATGAGTTAACACGTGTTATGATCTCACCTAGGTTGTTATTTCGTATAACTTCGATCATACAACTCTGTATTTGTTACAGAGTTTTAAGAGGAGGAGGGAGAACTTGGAAAGCATCTACGCGAACGGAAGATGAGAAAAGCTGAATGGTCCATGCTTTGGAAACGGTAAAAAAATCGTCGGATCCAAATGAAATATTAATGACAGCGTACATCAGATTTGATTGATGATGCCAATGAAATTGTTAATATATACTTAAATAATGTAGCGGTGGCACTAACTAAAGGAACGGCTAAAACAAATGTTACAACAGGACTAATTGAAGGTCCAAGGTTTTCCAGTGAAACGTTCGATATATTAAAATATGCTGCTCAAGTTTCTCCAAATATTGCAACACAGCAACCGCTCACAAACTAAAACAACAGCTAAAGAAAGGGAAAGGTTAACACCTATAATGACTTGTATCATTTAGGTCAAATGATTTTTAAGGGACGAATTATGATACAATAATTTTTGCCAAATTTTCGCTTTATTTTTGATAACTTGACAACATCGCAAAATTATTAAATTATAAACATTCATACTGTACGTAGAATCTCCAACGGCAATTAATCCTAAAAAATATATAGTGTTCCATTTAAAAATCTAATTGCGGACGTTATCCTACTTTATGTATACACCTTGTATATTTTAAACTATCTTAGGATCATGCACAATAATGAAAGAAACAAGTTTTGTGTTGAATTCATAAAAAAATATTTCCTAGTGGACATTGGCTAGCCGATTTTCTATCATATCACTGTGTTATGACGTACATGGTCGAAAAACGTTGTGTTTCGTCCTTTTGTCGCGAAATGTGTATGTTTCATGACAGTTACTCCTAAACATGCAGACACAACTTTGTTGCATCATAGAACGGGGAGAGTCCAGTGCTGAACTAGTCTTGTCGTACGTGTTTAAAATTGTTTAATAATTGAATACTAGTTCATTCAAATACTGAGTACAGGGCCGACTGCCGACTCGGCATTGTGTTACCTAGGGCGGTAATTCATGGTATCATCCTATTTATATCAATTGTTCGACGTTGACCTTTCTTTTTTGCTCGCCACTTGCAAAAGTAAAAGTTGTAAAACAAAAAGGAAACGTAAAATTTTTAGAGAATTTTAATAGTGAGAACCACAAAAAGTAGTTGTTAACCATCCTCCCCTCCTCTTTTCCTAGTGACGCCTCTGACTTTTGACCCATGAGCTAGTACTAAATAAAATAATGAGCAAACTTTGAGCCACTTCTCAAAATGGTTCGCCCTCTCTTACCTAGGTTATCTGTTCTTCTAACTAGGATCATCTAACACTGTAATTGTTAGATATGTAAATTATATAGAAAATATTCAAATATCTTAAACGAGCCAGCATGGTACAGTGCTCATCATCGTTAGACAATGATGTACTGAAACAGATGACGGTTACCAGATCTATGCCAGAAATTGACCATCTACCCTGTCTGTCTTTTTAAGCGAATTGGAAGTTACATGTCAAATATTAACTCATCTAATTAATATTTAATTAAATTATATCAAACATGTCGTCTTCATCCACGTTTATTTAAAAATTACTTTTAGGGCTAAAACTAATTTTTAAACAAACGGATGAAGGCGACATATTGTTTGATATAATTTAATGTGTAATGGTCCACGACACTATAGAAATTTTCATATTTAATTTAACATTATCCTTACTATGGACAAAAAAATAACAATACATAATTATAAATATAGTGGTATTAGATCAAGTGATATTTAAAAATCCAAAATACCAATTCTTTTTTAAATTAATACTGTATTAGTTTAAGTCTCGTTATCGTTTATTAATTTATAAAAAAAAAAAAACAATGAAAAGTCTTTAAATTATTTCATCATTTTCTCATAAGTCAAATATTTATTATTTTGTGGTACTTAAATCTGACCAATTTATTCTGTGACCAAATTTTTTTGAAATTTATACTGAATTAGTTTGTCACGAAGTCATTTATTAATTAATAAGGAGTGCAATGATAAGTTTGTTGTTTTTTTAATTATTTCAATCGTTACTGGTAATAAAATTGTTATTAATAAAATTTTTAATAAATTTTTATAAATTTTAATAAATATTTTATTTAAAAACAAATCTGAGGTACATTTTTTCCTAATAATTACAATAAAAAAACTGCTGCCCTATTTATATATGCATTACTAAACAACTATCTTTGGCATATTAATCAAAATAAGAATGTGTTAAAACGGTTATTAAGGCTTCGAGATATTAATTTAAAAGTAAATGAATACTTAAGTACAGAAATTTAATTTAAGTCTGAATTTTTTTTGAGTAAAAATAATTCCAACATTGTATGGGCTAGACATGTTAACACGTGCTAACATATAAACTTTATATTTCATTCTGAAGTATGCATTTTGCGTTGACAAGATATGTTAATGGATAAAGGAACGGGTAGGCCAGACAGACGCAGACCGGAGTCCGATGAAGAGTCCGACGCATGCGTAACGTAATACACGCGGCCATTCACTCGCACATTAGTAGGAGATGTGTAGGAGCGTGGACGTGGAAGTAGTAGAAAATACTAGAGGAAGGTAGGAGATTGTAGGGGTAGTAAGAGATAGTGGGGGGAAGTAACGGTGAGATTAAGGTTAGGAGGGGAATTAGTAAGAGATTGTTCTTTCTACCAAAGCCACCAGTCTGAAAGATCTCATCTCTAAGACCTTATCTCAACTTTAAAGTAAACATCAGGTTTGTAATAAAAGTTTGTGTGTTTGACAGATGACATTTGAAAATTCAAGATGGCGGCTTGGTTAGAAGAACCATCTCTTTTACTTTCTATTGTATCGCTTACTATCTCCTACATTTACCTACTATCTTCTATTACTGCTACACCCATGCTATCTCCTACTACTGTGCATATGTATGGCCGCATGATTAGGTCACACATGTGCAGAAGAAATTTTGTTCATTGGAGTCTAATCTGCATCTGATTGGCCTTTATCTATTCGTGGTAATATTGTTTCCAATAATGGCATAACCAATTAACGTTGCTTATTGTTTATCTGCGAGTAAAGTATTATTCTAAATGCCTATGCATATTCTGCTCACGAAATATGTTAAGACTTGCTTACAAAAATTTTATAAAAAGTCAACATCCCATTTGATTACTTTTTGAGTGAAATATAATTCTAAAGGGAATTAAATAATTTCGGTAGCACATTTTTGACAAGACATGTCAAAGGAAATTTAATAATCAATAAACTTTAATTTTCTTGTTAATTTCAAAGACTCATGATTATTGAGTCCCGGTCACCCGAGCCTCTGGGTTAACCGATCTAGACATCGGAAGATAAAAAATAAAAATTAAGCTCTCAATAACGGATGCGCTGTTTATTCGTTTTATAAACAATGTGGAGGCTTAGATCTCATACTTCGGGTCACTCGTAACACTCCCACTTCAGTTGGCTCTGCGTTCGTGTTAAACGTGGCTGTGTCATTGTGTGGTCTTTTGTGCGTTTATTGATTTCTGTGTTTCGATATGAGCAGCAAACGGGAGAGAGTTGTTGTTTCTATTGAAACGAAATTTAATGCAATAAAACGGTTGGATAATGGCGAGTCTATTAAAAAGGTGACTACCGATTTGGAAGTTGGGATTGGAGACGTAACCGGAAAGAAATTGAAAGCATTGTAAGCAAAAGTGTGAGTGGAGGCAGTGGTTTCAGTCGAAAGATTTTGAAGAAGGGCGACTACGAGCAGACGTCTGAATCTCTTCTTTTCTGCTTTTCACAGATTCGAGAGATAAGCAGTCCTATGAGTGGGCCAATGTTTCAAGCTAAGGCGCCTGAGTTCCACAAGAACTTTAAAAACGGCGAGGAAACATTCACTGGAAGTGATGGATGGCTAGACATGTGGAAGAAGAATTATGGCATAAAGCAGCTGAGCAATAGTGTGGAAAAACTGTCAGCTGAATCATCTGAAGTTTAGGAATTTCAGTCTAAAATGGAAGAAATTGTTTTCAATGAAGGATTGACTTCAGATCAAATTTTCGAAAGGTGGAACTGCTCTTAACTGATGCTATCTTCAAAAACCTTAGCAGCAAAATCCGAAAAAACTTCTCCTAGATTTAAAAAAAGAAATGAGAGAGTAACAATTCTGGCTTCTGGTTCTTTGAAACTAAAGTCTCTGGTTATTGGAAAGTCTAAAAACCCAAGAGCCTTTAAAAATATCAAAGTCAAGTCAAATACAATGTACTGCGCAACCAAAATAAGTGCATGGATGGGTAGGACGAGTTTTAGTGACTGGGTTTTTAAAGAATTTGTTCCTGTCACTGAAGCATTTTTGTGACAGGAACAGCTACAGAAAAATAAGCTCCCCAGAAAAGCTATTTTATTATTGGCCAATGCGCCATTTCCATTCAGAGACCAAAGAACTGTGCAGTGGTGATATTAAAGCTATACTCCTACCCTTAATGTGACATCGCTTGTACAACTTCTACACAAGGGGTTCTAGAAACGATGAAGGGAAATTGCCGGCGAAGAGTTCTCCAGATGATGATTGTAAAATTAGACGAAAGATGGCTCTTAAGGAAGCCCTAAAGCAACACATTAAAAGATTTATCATACTGGATTGCTTCAGCGTGGGACGTGGTAAAAACTACCACCATTCAAAAGTCATGGAAAAATTGATTTGGTTTAGATGTACCGTCTAAGAAAAGAACCAGAACAGGAAAATCTGAGCAAATTAGCTCAACTAGCCTATGAGCTACCTATGGAAAATCAAATCAACAGCGCAGATATTCGTGATTGGTGCATGAAGATGCCCAGATGAAGGTTACCGATGAGGAAATTATCAATATGATTAACAGGGCTAAACACAGAACACAGTGAAGAAGACAACGATATGATCAAAATAACTCCAAGGGTTCTCCAGATTTTGATTGTGAAATTAGATGAAGGCTTGGCTGTTAAAGAAGCTTTAAACCAAGTTACATTAAAAGATGTAGCATACTGGATTTCTTCAGGGTGGGACGAGGTGAAAATTAACACCATTCAAAAGTCATTGAAACATTTATTTGGCTTAGATTGACCCCCTAAAATAGTACCAGAATAGGAAAATATGAGAAAATTAGTTCAACTAGCCAATGAGCTACCTGTTGAAAATCAAATCAACAGGAGGAAATTAGCAATATGGTTAACAATGCTAAAAGACAGTGAAGAAGACGACGATATGCACGAGATAACTCCAAAAATATTACATTCTGATTGGCTGAAATTGATCGACGTGGCTCTCGCATACGTAGAGCAACAAGAAAACTGTACACTAAATGACATACTCTTTATTCAGTGTTGGCGTAACATTGCCTCATCTAAGAGAGAATCGACGTTAACTTAGTAAACAATTAAAGACTTTTTTCGGAAATAATTTCAGGTTTCTACTTGCTTACAGGTCTGTAATTACGTTTATTTTATGTTTTTTTTTTCATACAATAAACTAATTGTGTACATTTTCACGAGTTTTTACCTAACCTCCGCATTATCTGTTTTTTTCGGAGGTGGTCTCGGTGCCACTTACCTCGGACAATCGTTAGTCTACTGTACTTTAAAAATAGTTTCAAAAGATGAACTTGCTAGATTCAAAAGGCTTTAATTTTATTTCGAGTGGGATCTAGAGAATACAAGGGGCTTCCATGTGGCTTTTGTTTATCATTGCTTAGCGATTTGCTAATGGTAAATTTTGCAAAATTGTATTTAGAAATCTCAATGTTATGGAGAGAACTAAACGACCAATGAATATGGGTAATGAAAATTTATATTGGAAGCAAACCCCTAAACTAGATGCGACAAGTCGTAGTTGGGAATGATGAGAACTAAGCCGATGTTTAATATGTAGTGGGGGGAGGGGGGGGGGCTAGTAAAGCAGAACGTAGGCTTCGATAGTCCATTCTAATATACTGATGTAGTAACAAAGAATAGAGTGACTTTCTGTCGAGTAATCCGCATCACAAACTGTCTTAAGTTTGTAGTACTAGTGGACTGAGTAGAACAAGTATAGCACTGTAAACTGGAAGCCAACATTGATTTCTAGAGGAACAGAAATTTCAATCTGGAGGAACCAAATCCACCAACACCTGGATAGATAGATTACAGAGTTATTAACAGGACATGAAAAATTTAAGACCTACATGAGGAGAATGAACAGTCACTGATTAAGATTGAAATCATTTTATGTTGTTTAAAAATAACGCAGGCCTAAAACGGTCATTCTATAAAATAAGTGATTACCAGCTATAAATTGTAGGTTTTTTTCCTTTTTGATTGAAATCAATTAGCATTACGTACATCACTATCAAAATGAATAAAATACTAGCAATTTAAAATTAGATTTCTGTATCTTCAGTATTTTAAAATTCTAGTTACAGCATTCTAATATTTATTTCCTTTTCTCTTATAAACAAAGATTGAAGATTAAAACTTGAATATTGTAAGTAATAATTCGTGTACAGGACAATAAATTTATTTAAAACACAAATTGTATTAAACTCTACCAAACACTACATTTATGAATCGGATTCATTGGCGTTCCTGGGGCACATTGATAATCACTCGCGAATTGCTTGTTATTTTTCAGCGTACCCATTACACGATATTGGTCCGGCGCATGTTCATCCGTAACCACTATATCTCGTAGTGATTCGACTCGAGTGGCTGAACACCACACGGAGGCAAGAGAGATCCAGAAAAATCGTTCGGGCTGCGCCATATGTGGTGGAAAGCCGGGTAAGGGCCGCTCGGCCGACGATGTGGGCGTCCGACTCCCAAACGCTTTCTTGTAAGCCAAATAGGCTATCTTCGCACCACCGATATCCGCTATGTTTTCGCCTTGCGTATTAATGCCGTTCAGCTACAGAGGAAAATTGCATTTCTAGCCTGATGTATGTATCAGAGTGATGAAAGTTGTGTTTAGATGATGTGAGCAAGTATAATTTGATAAACGATTTGTGGAGTAAATTAAAACACTAGAAACACGAATTCTAACCAGTGATAGTGTAAAAATTTTAACTACTTGGCTTCATTGTAAATAAACAACGTACTTCAAGAAATGTTTATTTACATGAAGCTTTTATTTTATATCTGAAAGGAATCAGTCAATATTGAACAAAAAATAAAGCAGCTTTGCGCTACAAATTTGTACAACTCAAAAATAATAATACAATAAATAACTTCAATATGGAAAATTAATTATTTACAACTTCAACAAATGTAGATGAAGCTTGAAGTTATTCTGGACATTTAACAATTAGAATTGTTATTATTTGTTAATTAAAGTCTTGAGAGTAGCCTGTAATAATTTTGAACAGTAGGAGTAGCAGTGTTGTAATATTCTAAGAATGACAATCATGATTTCCTGATGCTGATTCATAAATTTGCAAAAATGGAGCTAACATTGAGCCTGCATGAGTTTCAAATGATATATTTTTTGGAAGTGTATTTATGATTTTATGAACTGTTTTTATAGATAGATAACTATAACCTAGGAATTTGTTCGGAAGGTTGGATGTTTTTAATAGAATATGATTTTGTTGCAAGCTTTCGTTTAATTTGTAATCTTCGTAAAGACATGAGAAATTGTCAAATGCTATATAAAACAATTTCAATGTAGAAGATGCCTTTG
>WYDF02104770.1:0-10535 GCA_009867245.2 Adranes taylori
ATAGATAAGCAATTTCTTCACAGTGCTTGTTGGAATGAAATATAGAAGCTTTCCTCTAAACTATGTTTTGATGTTCTTTTCCCGATGTTTTGTCCGCAAATAAATCAAAACAAGCTGTATTATGTATCACAAAATATTGTTTACACTCGTCATAATGTTGCTCGTTAAAACGTAAATAGTAGATACAATATCACATATATAAGATTTCAAATACTCACTAAAAGAATAAATACATAGGTAACGAAATTGTAGATGCACTAGCAAAGCACACAGTTCAAGGGTCCGGAGCCGGCTCTGGTAATACCTCCAAGTTCCATAAGAGAAGCAATAAGAAACTGGACCATTCAGAAACGCATAAACAGCAAGAGCTTTATAGAAAAGCCTGGTAAGAACAGTACCTCAGATTTGCTGAAACTTGACAGGAATAATATCAAAATGATAACTGGCCTGTTAAGAGCACACGCACCTCTGAGGGTACATATGAAGAAAATTGGCCTACGCGCTGCTCAAGTAGAGTGTAGGGTGTGTTTGGAGTAAATCGAGACAACATATCAAATCCTATGTGGGTGTGAAGCATTGGTATCCAGAAGGAGACTTATTTGAAGCAACGAAATTTAAATCTGAATTTATACAAAAACGCTATCACCAGAAAATATTGAAAGTGGTATATGGGACTGGTTTGACTAAACGATCTGGTATAGTACAATAAGCCGTTTGGCTGTAGTGCTATGGAGCGGCGTTCCACAAACAACCCTTTGTGATAATAAATAAATACATTTCTTTAAGAAATAACTTTTAATAAATAAATCTCTCAGCTGTAGAGGAACATTAAAAAAACATATATACAATGTACAGTATGATTTTGGTTTTTTTTGTCTGCCCCTCAGGGCCTCAGACATTCGTAAATGAACATTCCAGGCAAAAGCAATATTTTCAAGTCCTTAAAGATGGGTCTACAATCATTTCTAGGGAGACAAACATCCCTGTATTCCCCGTTTTAGTTGCGCTTACTTCTGTATTTAATGTTGTGCTTTAGATTTCCTACTATATAACTTGCTCTAACTAGATTTTCGAAGTAAAATCTTATAATTTTTAATTCATTAATAATTTGTTCAGCTTAGGAACAAATACTGTCGAGCAACATTCAGATCAGAATCAGCGAATGTAAAACTATATCAATTGATATGTAAACGCATGCTCGCAATACATTACACATTGAACTTCACTTCTATTGGTCTGGGGTTTCATACACAAATGTGTAGATAGGTATCATAGTTTGTAGTGATTCCACCTCTTAGTCAACTGAAATGAATGTGAGAGGAGTTTAAATTAGCTTTAAAACTTTTGAAGTTGCACTGATATTGGTTGATAACTGCGTTACAACTGTAAATTAGTGGTCTTGTAGACACATTTAATGATGTAAAAATCGTTAACTGTACGGGTTCGATATGTAACTGATGCTTTTTTGGAATGATTAATCGAAAAGCAGAATCTACACATTGTTCTAGAAGTTCTATAACAGCAAAATCCATTTAGTCATTGTCACATTCAAAAGTCTTACACATCCGAAAGCGGACATGAAATAAAGTACATATATACAAAAATAATTAAGTACGTTTTTCAATTCCAATATAACAATTTAATTGTCTTTTATACTTCGGGTAGAAAAGTTGCTATAATCATCTGCCGAAATTATAATGTTTAAAGTCATCAAAAAATCGAAGTAAGCCGTTCTTGTTATCTAATATATCGAATTCAAACTTGCATTTTGCTGGGTTTCAATATTCTGTTTCAAATTGACATCTTTATATATTTAAACCTTTAGATTTATATTTTCTTGTTTTGTTAGCAATTTCGTTGTTTGAACAGTTTCACTCTGAAACAAAACATCTTTCAACTAATGCTCTTCTTGGTCAAAGTTCGGCATTTTAAAAGCTCTGTAGTAACTGATATCGGATGGGAAAGTGTTATGTGAAACATTCAAGTATGCTGCAGAATTAAAAAAGTTCATACAGAACACCAATATGTAATCAATTTAGATATTAATGAAGAATTAAATTACAAATAAAAACGCTTTCGGAATGGATAAATTTCTTACATATTGTAATTAGTGACATGAAGAATATTTGAATTCCAGACCCTATAACGGCAGCAAATAAGCGCGAACTTTTCGGTGGCCGAAATATATCTCCATGTACCAATTTCCATCCAGTTTCTTCAATCACATCATCAATATTTTCAACTGAATTATAACGCGCTATATCTTTTCTTAATGTACGTATCATTATCATCGTTAAAATTCCTATAAATATAATTATTTTACATAACAAAAAAAAAATACACACACATATTGCCATCAAATTTTACAATAAATAATCTGCGAAATTAAAATTAATATTCAACGTTCAAAATCAAGAAATAAGAGACCAAAGTGTATATAAAGACAATAAGTTGTCTTTCGTATTTAAGAAAAGAATAAACATCTGACAAAATGACTTCAAAAATAAAGAACTGTTAGCAAGTACTTTCAACAAATAGTACTTATGGCGGCTTAATACATATTTCTCTTTCAAACATATGATACGTTCAAATATGTATCCCTATAAGGTATGAAAATATATATGTAGGTAATAATTGATATGACATTAGAATTGACAACTTTAGGGTCTTCTATAGTAGAGCATGAACCAGAAAAATGATTGCTTTAAATGGTAAACATTTTTCAAATTCTTCCCTAAAAATATCTTTCATATTTTAGTTATGCCTATTAAAAATGTACCAGACCGCTAGTTACCTATGTGAAATAAACGAATTTACATAAGGTATGAAATTATATATGTAGGTAATAATTGACATGACAATAGAATTGACAATTTAGGGACTTCTGTAGTAGAGAGTGAATCAGAAAAGTGATTGCTTTAAATGGTAAGCATTTTTCAAATTCTTTAAATAGATTTGGCATATTTTAGTTATATCTATTAAAAATATACCAGACCACTAGCTACCTATATCAAGTAAACGAATTGAAATAAAAGAAATAAATGGAGAAAAAGTAGATTATCAATAAAATCATGATCAATGTATCTATTCTTTAAAGCAATAAAAATTGGTACGAAATAATAACATTTTACCTGATAGAAAAAATATTACAACAATAGAGTTAATTATCGAAAACCAATGAATCTGAACATCGCTCATCGCCAAATAAGTATCCCAACGCGACGCCCAACTAATATCCGATTTGCTCCATTCCACCTCATACGTGAAATATAATTTAGTACCTTGTTTATCAACTAGTTGAGGTCTATGTCTGTCAGCGAAACTGCATATTTTACCATTGAATTTCATATCTTCAATGCTAATCGATTTTGCTTCAACTCGAAAGCCAACAACACGATACACTTTCCTGTAATATATTTTGTCTTAGTTTCAACTCATAATTTTTATAGTGAAAACATAATTTGTATAGTGAAAACTATAAAAATTACGGTAACGCATGTTATTGTTATTCTGAACAACGGTAACCCATAAAGTTGCAAATGTGCATAAATAAAGCGAATTATAATTTAACAAAAAATAAAAAATTATATTTCTAATATTTTGAGGTATTTTTTTGACGAATTAAAGAATAAAATAATCCGTAAGAGATGAGTAATTTTCGTAATGTAAAATGTAATGCTCAAAAAATGATATTAAATGGAAATCATAAAATAATCGTTTGTTCAGGAAATATAACTCAATAGTCATTAAATATCTAAAAAGAAAAACCTCTAAAAGTATGTAGGTGCTTAATTTTTTTAAATAAAATTAATTTCAGATAAATTTATTCGGTTTATCCTTATAAAGAAATTGATTCTTCATCTGCTAATTTGTAGTGAATTTTTGAACTTATAGTTTTATCTCAGCACATGATGATAAGCTGTAGTTTGTGACGTCGAAACAATAAATGTATTTACTTACGGAACAGGATTGTGATATAACAAAATCAACTTCAAGTGATTATTAATGTAGCTCTTATCACCAACAACATTGCCAAGCCTATATCCATGTTCAAATTGCTGCTGATCATTTTCGCCATTTATTACCGCTGAAGCAGCTGGTAAATTATCAACCAGAAGATGTACAAAATACTCATGCTGTATTCTATCAATCACTAGATGAGATGGATATGTATCCCAATGGATTGGTTTTCCAGGTGAATGACACAATAATGTGCATGGTAAATTTTCATCCATTTTAATTTCGTATGGTGTATTTACAATTCTATCGCCCCTTAGAACTTCTCCTAAATTTTCAGATTTATAGTGTATTGCACTGGTGCCGTTCTTGGGCAAACAAAAGGGCAATGAATAGTATTCGTAAGGAAGTTGCGTGTGAATGCTTGTCATTTTCACTGCCTTAACTTCAATTTTCTCACCCTTTTTAAATTCCACTGGTGCCATTCCCGGCACGTAAAATTGTATTGATGGTACAACATATTCTAATAAAATTACAGCTGACACAAATAGATGAATCTTAAAAGTAGGTTAATAATAGAGTTGATATAAGTATTTAGAAAATTATTACCTTTGGAACAATCATTTTATCGATAACTAGATAGATTAAATATAATAAATTAACTACTTAATAAAATTAGGGGTCACATATTTTTATAAATATATAAAACATAATCTTAAAAATTCACCATAAAGTTCACTACGTGATTTGTGAATCATAAATGAGTGACTGACTGACTGTTTCTCACGTCTATAAGCTTCTTCTTCCTCTTGCTTTAAATTGTATTGGTTTTCAAATTTTGTAAGTGCGCATTTAATGTTCATAAAATTTTACCTGTCCTAATTTTCTGTGCATAAAGCATTACAATATTTGTTTAACATCAAATAGAGATAAATCAAAATAGTATTATATATTGCAATGTATTTACATAATGCTAAAAGTCTAATAGAGTTACAAACTGGTCAACAATGAACAAATAAGAATAAAAGGAAAAAATATAATTTGATGAACTTAATGAAAAAAATTATGTGAATACCTTACGAATGACGATACAACATAAATTTGCAGAAATACTATTAAAAATGGCAAAATATAATTAAAAATGAGGTTGAAAATCACAGACAAAATTATACAATAATAAAAAAGGAACTTTACAGTAAATATATTACGAAAGAAGTAAATAATGCTAAAAGTCTCAAAAATAAGTCTCATAAGAAATTTACACTCCTAAAAAACTTTCCAAATACGACGCAGCCTGAAATTGACTCTGCTTGGAAAAGGTACAAAGAGGCGAGAAATAAACTTGTCTCTTTAAATAACCAAATCATTAGGGAACCACAAATTGTGGCAAATAAAGTAAACAAATACATTGTGGATGGCATAGATGAAATAAATTTTAAAATTGATTGTTCAAATGTGCCAAACAAAAATAAAATTGAGACTGTTTACTCCAATTATATTCAAATAATAAAAAATAATATAGTTAGTACCTACCAATTATACTATTAAACCATAGAAAGACTGTTATATAGTCAAAATCTGTGACAGTAGGCAGGGCTGTCCGCCATGATAGTTAAGGTCAACATTCAAATATTTTACTTGGTACATTTGTTTTATAAAGTGATCTGAAAACTGCTATGATAATATCCATTCCAAAATCTAATGATAAAATATTACAAACTTTAGATGTTAATACCAAAAGACGTCAAATCAGTGTTCGAGGAAACCTAGTGTGCAGGCAGGAAATAAAACATTAACACGTCTGACTAAACTGAAAAAGACAATGGCGCCTATTCATTACGATATAAATGAAAAACAATAGATTCTATTGTAAAAATCTTCTTTCAAACTGTCTATAAATGCAGAAATTTGAGACGTGTAGACTAAACTCTGAAAACAGAAGTTCTTTGTTAAAGCTTTATTCCAAAAATTCTTATCACGGGATATGTGTCAACAAAAAATGTAATATGATGAATAGGAAATACGATATCAGTTTATAGGAAATAAAACAACCAGCTAATTGTTCTCAAACGATAATTTATAAAATTAATTGTTTTTCCACTATAGATTTTATTAAACAAATGGGTGTTGAAGTAATAAACTGATATCGTATTTCCTATTCATCATATTACATTTTTTGTTGACACATTTCCCGTGATAAGAATTATTGGAATAAAGCTTTAACAAAGAACTTTTGTTTTCAGAGTTTAGCCTACATGTCTCAAATTTCTGCTTTTATGGACAGTTTGCAAAAAGATTTTTACAATAGAATCTATTGTTTTTCATTTATATCGTAATGAATAGACTCCATTGTCTTTTTCATTTTAGTCAGACGTGTTAATGTCCTATTTCCTGTCTGCACACTAGGTTTCCGCGAACACTGATTTGACGTCTTTTGGCAATAACATCTAAAGTTTCATTGTTTCTTTAACGTTTTCTCAGCAACATTACTCATAGCTAAAGAGTGGGGTAAAATTGTGATTTGGAACCTTTCTATATAAATGGATGAGGTCATCTAACCCATTATTTGTTAGTAAGGTCCTTGTTACGAGTAGTACGACTAGTTACACGTTCATTGTTAACGTTTTCAAAGAAACGTCTCATCTACATTATAAAAGTAGTTACTTTTGCTACACAACGCCTAGAGCCTGTTTCAACATATTTGGTCGGCAGTTAAAACAAAATTGAAGTTAAACATTCCGACTTTAGTGTCATCTAATTTTTGATAAATTCAAGCTGAGTTGTTATTTTTCGTTTTTCCATTATCTATTTTGTTTTTCATTACGTCTGATTATAAAGACGAATTATAGATTTAATTTGTGTATTCATTGTTTCAGATAGATATATCATCTCGGGTTAGGTGGTCATCTAGGGATACGACAGAAGGGGATTAGCGGATCGGAAACAACGTACACCTCCAGGCAATTTTTCTGATTTTCGCTACCAAACGCCAAATTGCAATACTTCACATCAACAGTTCGAACACATCCTCATTCATACTGGCTATCGGAAACATTTTTTTATAAAATCACAATTTAACATACATAATGGGTAATTTTTTGTTTTGCTCATTTTGTGGTCCATGTTCTCAGAAACTTAAGGAAGGATTGTGATTAAATTTCTTGCATAGAAAGATCCTTTAATATTTAAGGGATAAATCGAGTTTAAAAAAGTGCCACATCTTAGCGGCGGAGTAATTAGACCTTGAAAAAAGTGTACTACCCTTAATATCTGGGTTCCTATGAAAGTTGGAAAAATGAAACTTGGGGAACTTATGTGAGACCAGTGAACCTCAATTTGCCTCGGATGAACAGTTGAATATAGTGAACCTATTTTGAGCAATAAAAAAAATTCAAAAACTTTTTAGAGAAAATTCAAAACCTCTTATAGTTCCGAATGTATAGGCCTTAACAACTTTTAAAATTCTTCATTTGTTATACGGAAACAGATTCTCCATAATAATGCATAGCATTGGCACAACATATACGTATACTATTATATGATTGACAATTATTTTTCTTTTTCAAATCTCTCGTACACATTGGTACTTATTTTCCCATGGTAATATGTCATATATTTTTAAATGAAACAAAAGACGATTGGTTTTAATTTGTATTACATTATATATACCAGGGCCATACAATTTCTTTTGAGAGTTTGATAAATTTCATAGAAGTTATTTGAAAAAGTAAAAAATTTTCCAAAAAAAGCAAAATCAATAAAAATATAAATCTTATATATAAAAAAAACTTCCCAATGTTTGTGTTCGCAAAACTCGATCACTACTCGATCGATTGACTTGAAATTTTGACAGAACGTTGCATTTACTCCAAATATCACGGGACACGGGACAAAGGAAAAAAATTCTTGAAATTTTTAAACAAAGATGCATTCGAATACGCGCGTGTTTTGTATTCTTAATGCGGCAACACGGGACAAGGGAACACATATTCTTGAAATTTTGTTAGGCTATATAGCTGTCCGCGGCTGTAATGTGAGAGCACGGAGATCAAATCAGATGAAATCAGTTTAAATCAATTCAAATCTGATGAAATTAGTTCAATATAAACAGATCAAATCAGTTCAAATCAAATCAACTCAGTACAAATCACATCAGTTCAAATCTGATAAAATCACAAATCTGTTCAAATTAGATCAACTCAGATCAAATTAAGTAAAATCAGTTCAAATCACTTCATGTGCAGATTAAACAACCGATAAGATTATAGTAGGCAGGGCGTCGGACTTGTGCGCCAGACTGCTATTCTAGATATTAGTACAACACTAGAGTCAATTGCGATCGCAGGCCATGCCAAATCGGACAGCGGAGCTGTTCGCGCCGTAGTCAAATACTGGGAAAAAGTGAGTCAAGAACGGCCGTAGTAACCGTGTACTGCAGATTTAGTCGCTGAAATAGCGTGTATAATGTTTAATAAGTGATTTCATTTTGGCATGTTGAGGCACTTTGAAGGGCTATAATTCCTGAACAAATAGAGCGACCAACATATGATTGCACCACTGTAAGAGCTTTCTTGATGTTGTAACAGCTTTCAAATAAGATATGTTTTTTAATTTTCGACATGTGTCGACAAAGCCAAAGACAAGCCGAATTTAATATTACACAAATAAAATTTATAAATGTCACAATAATTTACAAATATACAATATGGGATTCACTAAGAAACACTCTTATGGGATTCTTCTAATATTTATTTAACTTTGGCATTCTAGCGCCTTGGCAATACCGTGGCCCATAACCGACGTAGGTTTCGAAAATAAAATTTAGCGCTCGGCGCTTGCGCAAACCTAGAACTTCATTTTTTTACAAATTAACAATGTATGATTCGACTCAAGCGTAACACATGACTATAATAACATTTTTTATTCGTTCAGTTTCTCTTTTTCATTTTAAGTTTTTTCCACTATCACATTTAGATAATTATAGGATCAGAAAACTCTTCTCACGCCAATAAAAAACCGTTGAATGAAATGTGCAAGTTATATGAGCCATTTTGAACTATATATTACAGGAGGAATAATACCCCCAATAAAAAACCGTTGAATGAAATGTGCAAGTTATATGAGCCATTTTGAACTATATATTACAGGAGGAATAATACCCCCTAATAAGATAAATAGGCGACATTTAACAAAGGTTAATGTTAATCCTCACCTCGGGAACACAGGGCGATATTCACGATCTGGGGCAGACCATTTAGAAACCCGAAAAGAGACCTCAATTGTTAGTATTTAACTTAGAATGACAGTAAATATGGAAAAGATAAAAATAAGTAGGAGGTCTCATTTAGATCCGTAAAAAAATACTCGACACGATCAATCGATAGTCAGTCCCTCCGAAGAAGGAGAGAGCAAACAGCCGATAAAATCGAGGTAATCATTTGAACAACTTTTCTTTTCCAGAGAAACTGTGGAAAGCAATTTAAAAATCGTTTGAATAGTATTTTCATCACTAACATCTTCCTCCACTTGAGAGGAAAAGCTATCTTTTCCCTTTGAACTCTGGCGGAGTTAATTCACTTAACTCTTTTAAAGAGGTAGACAATTCCAACCATATTGTTTGTGACTTCGTCGTAGGAGGTTTCTGATTTCTTTTCAAACAGAGAATCCGGGCTGAAATCCTCAATAGCCAGATGTATCCCTGGATGAATGGGTTCGCTAAGAGTTGTCCGCTGCTATGTCAGAACATGATAGATTACTTTTTAGCGAAAAATTAGTTGTTTGAGAAGAAATAAGAAAATTATTTAAGGTAGGAACAGATTTGGGCGCCAAATTAGGGAGAAACTGAGAGTTACTTGAGGCTTCAGAGGGTTTGGTTGTCATTTTCTTACTAGGGAACAACCTACAAGCATCCCAAAAACTCACATCATTAATAGACATACGCTCTTTAATCTCCCTTTGTTTCAAAAATTCCAAATAAATTCTTTTAGACTTGAACCCTCCTCTGTCGCTGGGCGATCCCCTTCACAGAAGATACGTTTCACCTCCTTGCAGGATCTTCCATGCAATTCAACTTCTACAAATTCTCCACTAAACCCACATTTGCTACATCTCTCCATGCTGTTGGAATTGATAAGGAAATGCCCATATCTAAGACACTTATTACAATCGGACACGGATGGGATGTGAACAAATGTATTGAATAACCTTATACATATATCCCCTTGGAGTATAAGTACCTCTAAGTGTAATTATGATAATTCTAGATGTAACCTTTCACTCTTGCCATTAACCACACGACTGAAATATATTCTCTTATCATGGAGAACCTAACAACGGAAAGAACACAAAACAAAAGACACTAAGGAAGAAACCATGTTTGTAACAGATTTACACGATTTTGTTTAAGTAAATTGTTTTGAACAAATATAAATTATTAACAAACATGTGGCCTTTTAAGAGTTTATCTCGCACAAAAAAAAACACTCGTGTTTTCTAATCTACTTCGATTCCATGTCTATGGGATTCAATTGGATTGATACGATATAATTTTCAGAATTGATATACATATTATAAGAAGC
>WYDF02104781.1:0-10535 GCA_009867245.2 Adranes taylori
TGGCTTGTCGTTGTACATTGAACTCCTGTTGATGCACTGCAATATGTAGAGTACATACAAAGAAAGTAAATAATGCATCGTTGGGTAGGGGTAGACGCTAACCCCTATACATAGTAAAAGTGGAGTGATGTCTCAGGTCTATAAATACAAAGATTTGCATTGAATTATACTGATACACTGATAAAGCTGAACTTTTGCTGACTATCTGGAAAACACGTATAAAGTACCTAATAACGTACTTTTAGAGCTCAATTTTCTTGAGGAAATAAACATTCTGATAAACGATTTGCTCATGCGCCACACCACTCATAGATTTTCCTGAACACGACGACATTCTATATCCTATCACCCAAGATGATGTACCCGAAACTCTAAATAAAAGCAAAAACACCGCTTCTGCTTCAGACGCTTTAACTGGCCGTATCCTCCGACATGTTCCTGCTGAGACTATATCGCTCCTAACTGAGATATACAAAAAATTTCTTTTATTGGGACACTTCCCAATAGATTGGAAAACTGGCCAAACAGTCATGATTCCTAAACCTCGCAAAGACCTTAGAGATGCTTCATCATATCGACTAAATACACTTCTTAACGCAATAGTAAAAACTTTCGAAAGATTCTTCACATCTGGAGTACGAAACTGTCTAGAGATGAACAAAGTTCTCCCAGAGAACAAGTTTAGTTTTAGAGAATCACGGTCTACTATGGACTCTGTCCTAAAATTTCAAATATATATCTCACGAGCACTTAACAATGGCCATTGTACTTTGGGGCAGTATTTCTAGATATCTCTCATGCTTTTGACTCTGTCAAGCATGCTGGGCTAGTTCGGAAACTCCATGAGCTTCATATCCTTCATCCCAATGCGTTGAAGATGGTCCAGTCAAATCTGTCCAAGCGTACCACCAAAATTAAAATTGGAGACACGCTCTCCAGATCTATACAACTTCAAGCTGGCATGCCACAAGGTTCCGCCCTTGGTCCTCTTTTGTACATGATGTACTGCTATTATCTTCAACCCCCAACCACTCCAGATACACATAGTTCTCTGTATGTTGATGACGCAGTTAACTGGGCATGCTCCCTAA
Organism: Adranes taylori; assembly: GCA_009867245.2. NCBI lineage: Eukaryota > Metazoa > Arthropoda > Insecta > Coleoptera > Staphylinidae > Adranes > Adranes taylori. Next base: position 1,092 of record WYDF02104781.1, read on the forward strand.
AAGCGGAAACTGTAAACCGTCATCTACAGTCATCATTAGACAATTTTTCAAAATAGGCGCAAAAATGGCGACTCACCCCTAATCCGAGTAAAATTCAAGCCATCTTCATTCAGCATCCCTACCATGTCAAAATGAAATATGAAAACCCATATGAAACCATGACTCTGGAACGCACCCATTTCGTTAAAAGACGAAAATTGCTATCTAGGTGTCTGGTTTAATAGAACGTTTAAATGGAATTCTGACCTTAACCATACCCTTTCCAGGGTACGCAAAGGCGTGAGTCTGATCTCCACACTCAGAGGACGCTTTAGAGGCTGTTATACAAAAACTCTGCATTACACTTACAAAACCAATATTAGGGCACTGATAGACTATAGAGCTCTTCTGTATTCTACACTTTCTAATGCGTAAGCACACGAATTTAATACCTGTGAACGAAGAATACTTCGAAAAATCCACAGGTTACACTTTCACTTTCCGAATGCGCTACTATATGAACACTGCTCTGCTGAGCCTATTACAGATCTTCTAAAATCTCTACAGTCTAAATATCCTACTCGACATGATGCAGAAAACAACCCAATAGCCTACCAAAATCTGCGTTCTGATTGAAAAGCCAGGCATCACCGTAGCAAACTGCCACGCAGACCCTTCCCACACCCGCCAGCTCGAATTATCCAAACCATGCAGGAACCTCCTGAGGATTTCCAAGATATCCTTGATTCAATACCACTGTGCCTAAGATGCTTCTTACTCCTATATTACAAAAAAATTAAATAAATATTAAATTAAAAACAAATTTAGAATAATAAAAATTAAATTAAAAGAAAATTGAAAAAAAGGCAAAAACAAACACTTCAACATCGTAAGTTTCTATTTCAGGTCAACTAACACCCACGTACAATACATATACGGGACCACCAGCAAATCACCTCACACCACTAAACCAAAATCCCTCATCAGTTGTATGGCCAAGGTTTTGCAGGTTTCCTTGGCTGTAAAGCGAATGCTGTAGCGTATATCTTATCTGCAAGCTATCAGCGTACCATAATTTCTAAAAGCTTTCCACTCACTACCAGTTCCAGGCTGAAGCGGATGATAAATCCTAAAGCCTCATTGAAACAAACTCTCCAAACTCCTCAAATGATATACAATCCCAACAGGGAGTGGAGTTTTAGTTAGGGTAGAAATCCCACACTGTCGCCGTGTGAAGGTTTCTACACTTTGTAAAAAAATAGAATTATACAGTTCATTTCATGAAGTTGAAGCAGCACCACCCGTCGACGACCAGCCATGCCGAGACAGTAAGCGGGGCGACCTCCAGCGATAATCGCCAGATAGGTAACGCGTTTGATAAGGGATTTCATATCATAAACTGTTTTATTGCTTGTATTTTTGATAGTTTTGTTTTTTCTTCTAACTTACCTATTTTGTATACCACTAGAGTGTATGTATGATTCTAATCTTTGTTCGACAGGGTTAGTTTCAGGCATTTGACAACAGTATCACTGACGTTATGCGTTTTATAGTGGTCCTTTCCGAGTGTATAATTCTGTCCTACGGGGTTGGTTTTACTCACTCGACAACAATAACACGGACGATCGATGCAGCATTACGAGTCATAGCAGCTTGCTTTTTGTATTACACAGTATAGTGTATGATTCTAACCTACGGGGTTAGCTTCAGTTGTTTGACAACAGTAGAACCGACGGTCGACGCCGTGTTAAGTTCCTAGTATGATAGTCCCTAGTATTTCCGGCACTGTCATCTTCCGAATCATTTTGCTAAAGAAGACCTCCCGCCTCCCTGTTGTTTTATATATCGCTTTCACATGCTTCCTGCATAATTATTGTTGTGTTATCTTATCACCGCACGTTTACACCGCTTTAGATATAGCGCTTGTATATAACTTTTTTGTATTCATTTGTATTTGATTTATTATTTGCTAGCTGTAATTAATGTGCGTTCGACTGATTTGACACTTGATTAGTTGACATTTAATTATGCAGTTATATTTCTATCTTTGTTTGATTTGTTCATGAAGACCAATAGACTATTTATTAAAATCGTTAATGGTGTTTCACTAATTGGCAGTAAGAATTTTTTCAGCAGCCCATAAGAACACGATCACCCGGACTACTCAAGTACTCGCAGCTGTCCGTGCCCTCAGTTAGTCCACTGAGGACCGGTCGTACAAAAAGAACAAGAACAACCAATTAAAACTAAGTTAAAACTTATTAAAACCAAAACCAAATTTTCCAAAAACTCCATATATTTAACATTTCAAATGCCTCCACCAAATGAAGAAATAGTAACAGTTCACATAGCCATGAATAACATTGCATGCCTAACTTGACAATTGTTTCGGGGAGAAAATTACCCTTCTTCAGAAGAACTTAATAAATAGCTATTTGAAAATAGTAATTTGATTAAAGCAAGCAAATCATACTTTTAGCATGTTTCTAGTTCCACTAAGGCACAATTAAATATGTGATCACTATATCGTTTTTGGAAACATTTGGAATTTTTTTTTTATGTTGAATAAATATAAACATAACAATTAATTAATTTAACGTAACCAACAAATTTTTCCAAAAACGAAAAAGTGATATATTTAATTGTGTCTTAGTGGCATTAGAAACATCTTGAAGGTATGATTTGCTTCCTTTAATTAAATTACTGCTTTTAATATAGCTATTTATTTAGTTCTTCTGACGAAGTGATAATTGTCTCCCTGAAACAATTGTCAAATTAGGTATTCAACGTTCCTTACGGCTATGTAAGCTGTTACTATTTCGTCACTAGCTGTAAGCATTTGAAATGTTAAATATAAGGTGTTTTTGGAAAACTTGGCGTTAATTAGTTAAAATGAGGACTCCCACACTGAAATGTACAAAATTCAAGAACAAGAACAGTTCCAGCGTGCAATGTCACGTTAAACCGGCTGGACGCCAGATAAACATTTTTGCCGAGAATATTACATTCTGTAATAATATATTCGTTTGCGCCATTTGTGGCAATCGCTAGGACTCCCCATTAGCAGTGTCGGCAGTAGGAGGCTGTCACAAAGTCAATTTGAGCAGGGTTCCTTATACGCGACAGAAACATATTACTCTGAATTAAAACTCTGTCTATAGACATCTTTAACTCTTTTTATAAAAATTATTAAACGTTTCGGCTAATAATGACTATATAAATTTAACTAGTTTGTGCAAATTAATATATTTCTCACCCGCCATGTCGTGTTGAGGCTAATTCTGGATCCATAATGCAATATATAATTTATAGATATGCATATACAGATCAGTAACTGGATTAGTATTGAAAAATCATGTGTTTTTGAAACAATCAACGCACCACCAAATGATACAGTTTTTTTGCATAAGTATTTAAACCGTAACTTTAAAGGGATACTGCGCACTAATGGGTTATTAATACACCTGATCAGAACCTTAGATTTTTTTTGAGCTCATGGTCCAAACATGGTCCAACCAAACATGGTCCAAACATTTGAGCTCATGGTTAATGTTTCCTCATAGCTTCGATAAAACTCAACTTCTTGTATTTTCTGGAACTCAAGGCTTACCCTGCTCTCTAACAATCTCAAACAAATATTTCAAGGATAACTTCACTTATTTCCTTCATTTTAGCTGCAAATATATATTTCTGATGTTATACGGAAAAGAAATACATTATAACACTGAAAAATATGTGTTATTTAAAAGAACATGAATCGTATGTAACTAGTATTCCAAGTCTCGGGTTTTGCAATCTATTAAATACTGAATGATTAATTAAAACGCATGACTTAATTCGCTAAAACAGTGTACTTTGATTTCAACATTTTGAATGTCTTGAAAAAGTTTTTGATTATATAATCAATAAAGAATCAATGCAGAAAAGCCGAGATAATCAAATTCATGAGGAAATTGGAGATGAAAATCCATTCCGATCACAGATAGTAAAATCAGGGTAAAATATCTTTCGAAGGCATGTACCAAGAGATAATATTCGATACAAAATGCACATTTAGAAAACACTTGAAAATGGAGGCGAACGTGTAGAAGATGGGGCCGGCAGCACCAAAAACAGCTGAAAGTTTATAATAGATGCTTCAGCACGATAACGGCCTCATAGAAGAATAAGGAAAACAATCCTATATGACATGTTACGACCATGGCTTCTGGAGTCTACAATCAGTATTATTAATCTATTTTTATTTAATTAGTATAAGAGGTATGATTAAATATAATCATTATTCTCGCAAAATCTTTATTGATTCCTAAATGTTAACATTGTACCTTTGCAAGTAATCTCCATTGGACAAAATATAATTTTTGCAGAGTTTCATCAACTGTTTGAAGCAAGTGTGAAATTTTATTTTCGATATGATGATATGCTTTTAGTGATTCTGTCTTGCTCTCTTGAATATCGACAAAACGTCAAAGTCTTTTTTATCTTCGACAATAAAAACTTCACAGGATGCGATTCCGGGTAAAATCGGGGAATGCGGAATCATAAAGGTGTTTATTGGTTTTTAACTCGTACTCAGTATGTAAATCAAAAGTGTACATAAATGATTTTTTTAATTATTTTATGGAAATGAAATTTGGGTGCATAATTCAGAAACATCTAAATAAAGAATGATAACAGTTGGATTTTTCACGTATGTGCTATATCGTTAAGTCATCGTTTAAATATTTTGCAATTTTACATATACGTATATTTGAAAGGAATGTGGTGAGAATCTTGTTATCCTTCGTATTAAGTTATTAGTGCATCATATTTGCATACAATAACTAAGTTACTTAAGCCACAAAATTTAAAATTATAATAACGTATAAATATTAAAAAAATTGAACAAAAACGAATATTAAAAAATTCGAATAAAAAACAAACATTGATATGTATTTACCACATTTAAAATTTACTACTATGAAACGTACCATGAACAAGATAATTAATGAAGGAACAGGCAAGCACCGCATACGTAAACAATTTAACGCTCATCGTTATAACACTAGAAATCAATTTGAAAGCTACTAGTGAACAAAAACTTAACCTGCACTGTAATTTGATATATTTATATAAAATTAATATTTATACATAAATATTTTATGAATAATATAACAAGAATTAAAAAATACTTAAAAAATTATATTTAATCACAATGGTATTTCATTTATTCAAAATTCTTTCTTAAAAGTATTTGTTAAATACTTAAATAAGAATGTAATATTAGATAAATGTAGATTATATAATAAAATTTTAAATAGTACTATAAATTAATCTGCTTGACGGGATAAAAACTTAAAAAGTTTAAAAAGATAACTTTAAAATATCGATTCGTTGAAAATATCGTTTTAATTTTAAAATATCGAAACATGTAAACCAATGTTTTAATTGGTACAATGACGTCTAATTTGTTATCAGATAGAGTTTTCAGATATATAATGTGAGAACTCATGTGACACCAATTCTTGTTTCGCAAACTTCTTGTATTATAAAAACAAAATGACCTGTAAAAAGTTTATAAAATTACAGTACGTAATGGAAAGAGATAGATATGTACGTTAACTAATGATGTGTTGCTCTTTAAAGAACGCTTTTTTATTGCAGTATATGTTTGGAACGCGGTGTACGGCACATCAATCGAAAAGAACATGTTCCCCCAGGAAGCAGGAACATATAAAAATACATCGGGTCAATGAATTATGCTTTATAAACTAGTTTTTTTCGCCACCTGTTTTTTGATAGCTTATTCAAAACTAAATCAATAATTGAAATAGGTTTCTTATTCAAAACGGGCTAGTACAGTGTACCATGTGTACCAGTATAATCAAAGCACTAAACACAAAGTGGCTACACACGTTTGTCTAGCAGCGTTATACAACAGCAGCGTTAAGCAACTCGTCATGCCGAGTAGAACAGTATTAAACAATATGCGATCGCCGTCCATTTTGGTTCATTGCTCACCATGCATCCGGCATCGGAACAAGCGTAATGTTCTACGGAACTAGGGACATTATGAACGACAATCGAAAATATTTATATTTGTTATTGTTATTCATAATAGCTTACCGCGTCGTCGGAGCAAAGTAGTGGTGATTTCATACCGTTTCTAACAGAGCGATACATCAATTGATGAACGTAAATCTTTTTTAATTAGCAGAGGTAACTTATCAAATTGTCGTTACAACAAGCATTTAATTTACAGGTCTCTAGGTATTTTTTTAACTCTTAGGTTCTTTCATAAATTTGAAAATTAGTTGAATTTCAAAATGAATAGTAAATATTTGGAAATGAAGTAAAGTACAAAATGTTTGTCTTTAAAATATTACTTGCTAGAAACATTACATTAAAAGTGTGACTTCTTAATACTTGTTTCATTAATATTAGAAAGAAAATTTTAATTTAAAGGAACAACGATGCACATAACAAAATATAATATAGTGCACTAATAATTAATAAAGATCATTAAACACTTTATTTTAACTCTTTTTTTTCTTGTCATTATAAGCAGTAGATTTATTGACTTTTAAACGACGGAACGAAACGGTCCATCGCGTTCCGAGCATGGAACCAGAATTCCCATCACGAATGTTAACAAACTGAGTACGGAAAAGTATGACAAACAGCGAATTTTAAGATTTCAAGCGCTTAACAGGGGCAGTATTGTGTATAGATTGACCGAGGTTTGAATAAATACATTGCAAAAACTGATTATAATTAACTCAGTTACACTGATATGTGCACCAAAGCAAAGTAATATTATAGACAACAAAACAGCAGATGTACTAACAAAGAAAGTATCTAGTACAAACTAGCTCTGGGAATACCTGGTAGTTCTTCAGATAAACGATAATAAACCGGACCATTCAAAAGCATATAGAATGCTGGGAAAAGTCACAAGCAATCAGTACAATTTTATAGAATAGTTCTGTAAGATTAAAACCTCAGGTTTGTTAAAACTCGGAAAAAAGGAATACAAAACGGTAACTGCACTGTTGACCGGGCATATACAACTGCGGGCACGTATAAAGAATATTGGACTACATACTACAAAAACTCAGCTAACGTTATAAAAATTGTGTGGGCTGTGGCAAGAGGAAAACAAAACATATCATAATATGCGTATAAATTATTCGCATTAAGAAGGAAAGACCTACTGATATAGGATTCTCATTAATTCAAATAATTAACAATCGGAATAATCAATTCCTTAATAAATCATAAATTAAACGGGAAATCCTCTAACAATATGTCTAAATTGACTAATCCAATTCATCAAAGAAATATAATATACAATTAAATATAATATAATATACAACCTAACCAATCAACTAATCAATATTATAACAACTTAGTTAAGTCAAGGAAAAAAATATAAAGTATCCAATGAAATCTTAATATGTTAACATAAAATCCAGAAACTGTTAAGAAGATCACAGTTTCAGACAAACGTAGCAACATGGAAGAAACGTACACAAATCTACATAAGTAAAGCATCAAAGAAGTCACCGAAACCAGTAGGCAGATCCGAGACCCAAATATGCACGAACCGCTGCAACTTCAGGCAGTACATACCGTCTCAACCCAAAAAATATGGCATATAAATTTTTACGTTGGCAGATTCGCAAATGTACTATAGATACAACTTAGAGGTTTATGTTGGTCATCAGCCAGAAGGAGAATTCCAACAAGAAAAATTCGTGGACGTGATCGCCACCCCATCTCTCATACACTGTAAGTCATACGTTTTGTAACATCTTGCATGAAACAAAAGTTGAACCTTTTAGTTTGGACTGTCACCTTTTAAGTCGTCTATTAATTTCAATTAGCACAACAATGGTTAGGGTAAACTAAACAACATTAGTCGAACGCATGAATCTCCCCTCCCACCTATCCATGAGTCTCTCGGTCGCCATATTTGCCTACGGCGCGTACAGCTGCGCTGTCCGCTTTGCCGCGGCCTGCGGCCTGCATTGACTCACATATTCCCCGTATTTTCCTAAGGCACGGGCAGCTGCGCTGTACGGTTTGGCATGGCCTACGATCCATCTTGACTCTCTTTTCGGATAATTTCTAAAAGAGCAGTCTGGCGTGCTTCGTCAGACATGTGAAGAAATACTTCACTGGAAAGAGTTTTATCTAGAACTTTATCTAAGGAAGTTACAACCATAATGGGAGATTTTAATGCAAAAATCGGTGAAACAACACAAAATAACATTATACGCAGCGCAGTTGGCAAGCGCGGCCTATTGATGATGATATTACGGATTAAAATAATCAATTCGTAGGATAAAATTGTAAATATTACAGTATATGTAGTTTCGTATTGCATATTATCCACTTTGTACAGCATTTAACACATCATTTTCAGAACATAATCCACCAGTTCATTTATTTAACCTAGGTTTTAGAAAATGACATTTTTAAACGAGTAAACATTTTTAAACAAGTATGTAGATAATTACCAATAAACATATTTTGCTTAGAAACGCTTTGTTTGTGTCATAACTTTTACTAATATAAATAAAATCGCCTCCTGTATGATATATCTTGATCAGCCGCGACAAATGTGTACAAAATTCAGGCGCGACTAACGTCGGGTTAATCAGTGTATTGTTTACGATAAAACACAAAACGTTGCAATTGGGCAACTTACGAGCATCTTGCTGATATTATATAATTTCACTGATATCCTTCCAACCACAAATTTTCCGTCATAAATCAAGGTTGATACATAACAAAAATGCAAAGACTTCAATGATCTATTAATAATGGTTTGAGTATGTCCTATATGCAAATCAAATGAATATTTGTGCATAAAAATAAATAGCTTTCTCAACAAAAATAATTATACAATAATTAAAATAATATTTGAAAAGATCAATTATCGTGCGAATAGTTAGTAAACTTACGTTCATGATTCGTAAAATAATTTATAAATTTTTAGACTTACTGGTTCCAGTTAATACATTCATCATAAAACTTACATTAATTTTACACAGTCACCTAAGATAAATGTTTTATTCATTTTAAGTAACTAACCTGCTGCATAATTTATTTAATTTATTTAAGTAAAGAATTTTAAACAAAAGAATAAATTATTTTGTTATCTAATACTGAGCAATACTATTTTCCTTAACGAACTACTGAAGCTTATTTTATCATTTAATTCATCATAATTTTATTTGGAATTAATTGTAATTTAATTTATTACTACAAGATTTTATTTTCAATAGTTTGTCGTGCATCGGTTCCCCCTATATTTTAAAATTTAGAATTTCAACTCTCCTGTTTTTGATCTCTGCTCCAGTTTTTATTAGCTCTCCCCTGCCAAATTCTCCTAGTTTCTTACTCCAAACTCCCACCAGTATCTAACACTACTTTTTCCATACCTCTAGTAATTTGCTGTAATCCAATCAATTCCTACTC